>CASHTH010002956.1:0-21322 GCA_030341885.1 Geodia barretti
TGTCCATCCTCATCCTGGCCAACGTATGCCACTATGCCGCACACGGCGTCCCCCGATGGTTGAATGTGGGATTACCCTTTGCCCTTAATTCCAAGTCGGTTCTTCCCCGTATCCAATCTTTGTCGCCCGGGTCCGGCTCGGTGCTATTGTGTTCAGGAGCGCTGGCCACAACCATCCTGTCGTGTTGTTGCCAGCTGGTCGCCATCGAGCCGCGCTAACCTCGTCCCTCCAGTTCGCGGGCGAGATTTTTTGCGAACCCCTCGATGGTGGACTGGGCCTTGCGGCGGATGACTGGCTGGCCAAGCTCACCAAGCTTGCCCATGAATGTGGTAATCGCTTCTCTATATTAACCTCTGTTTCACCAGACGGCCTCTCGGTGAGCTGAAGCGCCATCGTGGTCCTGACGCCGCCGCCGACTCGCCGGTCGCTGGCCTCCACGAGAAAACGGGCGCGTCCCGAATCGGGGTGCTGGTCTTCCACCGTGACCGTCCCCGTGAGAGTCATGCTCATCGGACCCACGCGAGCCTTCAGCGAGCCGCGGTAGCATCCGTCGCCTTCCTCCGCGATGTCGACCACTCCCGGTACCCACAGGGCCGCCGTGGGAACGTCCATCAGTGCGGACCATGTCTCGTGCAACCCGGCTGGCACGACGCAGGTGTTCTGCAGCCTCACGTCGCAGTCGCCCCACGATCCGGGCTCGACCGCAGCGCCTGCGTCAGCGCACGGCGTACGAACACGCCTGCCATTTCCCGCTTGTACTCGGCCGAGCCGCGGAAATCGTCCAGTGGGTCGACGGCGCCGGGCACGGTGTCCGAGGCGGCACGGATGGCATCGTCGCTGAGTTCCTGTCCGAGCAGCAGGTCCTCCGCCGCGTTGGCGCGAACGGGTGTAACCCCCGCGGCCCCCAGCACGATGCGGGCCCCCCCGCAGGTGTTGTCGGCGCGCCGTTTAACCACCGCAGCCACCGACACCGTGGCGTAGTCGTCGGCGGTGCGCGGCAGGAACTTGAGGTACGCACCACATGTGTCCTCAGAAGGTATCGGCACGTTAACCGCGGTCAGGACCTCACCGGGCCGGACGTCAGTCTCGTAGTAGTCTACGGACAGCTCCTCAACAGGGCAGGTGCGGATGCCGGCGCTCGACGTTAGCTCCACTGTCGCCTCGAGGGCGATGAGCGCGGGCGGCGGGTCCTGGTTGGGGTCGCCGTTTACCAGCGCACCACCCAGCGTTGCCATGGAACGGATGCGGCGCGTGGCGACGAGGCTCACGGTCTCTGCAAACATAGGGATGCGTTCGCGGACAAGTGGGCTGTCCTCCACCTGCTTGAGAGTACAGAGGGCGCCGATTCGCACCACGCCGGCATTCTCGTCGATGGAGCCGAGTTCATCGGTCCTTGCCAGCGCACGGAGCCCGATAACGTGGCCGGCTGGGCCAACCGCTGCTTCATTTGAAGAACCAAGGCGGTGCCGCCGGCAATTAGACGCGCGTCCTCTCCGTGCCGCTCCAGCAATTCCAAGGCATCGTGCAGCGACGCCGGGTTATGGAATTCGAAGTCTATCAATGGCGATGGATTAGAGGGCCCCGCCGCTGTTTCGCGCGGCGGCGGCCACAGAATTGATGATCCCGTAGTAGCCGGTGCAACGGCAGAGATTACCCATCATCCAGCTTCTGATGTCGTCTTCCGTGGGGTGGGGATTGGCATCCAGCCGCGCGTCCGGCTTCCTGCTGCGACGATCTGCCCCGGGTGCGACAATCGCCGCACTGGGAAACCCGTCGTGGTCGATGACACGCGCCTGCTGCTGTAACCGGGTGGAGTGTTGCCGTTTTCAGCGATGCGATCGCCCTCGATTGGTTCGTGACTGTTCCGAACACCTCGACTGACAGCAACGAAGCTCGATGCAGGAGCAAACAGCTAACAGCTCGCGTCGACACCGCAGCACGGTGCAGGCTCCGCAGACGCCAACGCCGCATCCCTCCTTGGAACCGGTCAGCCCCAGATCGTTGCGTAGGAAATCCAGCAACAGGCGGCTGGACGGGGCATTCGCCTCGCGCTCCTCGCCGTTTACTTTCAGCTTTGCCATCGCAGACACAATACCGTTATGTCTGTACAGCGTCAACCGAGATTTGGGGGCGTTGCTATACTGTTGGACAGCTTTGCGGCCAATGGCCAAATCGCATTGGCCGCCGTCTAGGAGAGGTAGTTATGCAGGACCGTAATGGGAGCGCCCCAACCATGCACATCGGAAGCACACTGTGCTGGTGGTGACCATGGAAGTTGACCCCGAGGACGAGGCCGAATTCAACAAGTGTAAGGGTACTGCACACCTCCTGATGCGCATGGAGATCCCCGGATACGTTAGTGCGAGGCGGTTCAAGCTGGAAGAGGGTGAAGGAGCGCTCACGTACCTGTGCATCTGGGAGCTGGAAGACGGCAGCCCGCTGCAGAGCCAGATGTACAAGGAGCAGCAGGCCGACCCCACCGCGCTCTACCAGCGCGTCAACAAGACCATCAAGGCCCGCACCCGTGGCTTATACCGCCAGATATACCCCGAGACCGGAGCCTACGAAGACCGATCCGGCTTCCACCCCCGCCACCAGGAAGTCTCGGCGTAGCGTATCTGTTCAGAGGGCAAACTCCACCAAATGCATCCGAATGTCTGGTTCGATGCGTATCAGCCCTGTGATAAGCTTGTCCCTTGTTATGCATGGTAGGTGGATGCCTACTCCAAGGACCAGAATAGGTAATTTATTACCAAGTCGCGGAGTCTTTGCACAGTAAATGTTTGGTCGGCCATCGGGCACATTCTCCATCCTGGGAGACTTTCTGACCAACTGGTTCACCCTCGTGGTGATCATGGTTGGCTTGGGCGTGGCGGCCGGGCTGCTCATTTTTGTCTTCGTCTTCCCGGGAAAGCCCCAGATTGGCGTCATCAACATTCCGTACACCGTGATAACTGATAGTTCGACCAGCCGGATCACTGAACATTTGGAATACGCTCGCCGCGACGATTCCATCAAGGCAGTGGTCATCAAGCTCACCAGCCCCGGAGGAGGGGCCGCTGCCAGTGAGAGGCTCTACCACGAGACAGAGAGACTCGCTCAGGAGAAACCCGTGGTGCTGGTTATGAACGGTCTGGTGGCCAGCGGCGGCTACATGATGGCCATGGGTGCCACCCACTCTTATGCTCAGACCTCATCGCTGGTGGGAAACGTGGGTGTGGTCTCCTTTCAGGACCCCCTGATCCCTCCCCTTGACAGCGAGGGACTGATGATCACGGGGCCTTACAAGCGTTCCGGGTTTTCCAGGACGGAGTGGTTTGAGACCCTTGAGGACCTCAAGGAGGCCTTTGCCCAGATCGTTGTGAGTGAACGTGGGGACAGGCTCCGCATTTCCAGGGACGAGCTCACCGAAGGCAGGATTTATTCGGGAATGGAGGCTGTGAGGCTGGGCCTGGCCGACGAGCTGGGAGGCGACAACGACGCCTTCGAAAAAGCATCGGATCTGGCGGGCATTTCCAGCTACGGTCTCGTTGACGTGAACCTGGAGGTCCTGAAGAAGAACGTCGAGGAACTCGACAGTGTTTTCTCATCGTCTGTTGTGCAAAGTGGCTCTGTAAATGCCTTGGCCCTTGGCGATCGCGAATATAGCGAGGACGGCCAGACCCCGGACAGTCCCGCAGCCACGACCCACGACAGCCTCGAACGGCTGGAGGCTTTGCGCAACCTGATTCTTTACGGCGGTCTGGGCGACGAACAGGATGACCCTCTTCCTGGTTTTCCCCTCGAATTGAATCATCCCACCGTCTACTACCTGTTCTTGGGCAATGCTCGTTAGGCTCGCGATAGTAGTCCTGCTGCCCCTGTGTGGCGTGGTCGCCTTTGTGGCGGCCTATTTCCTTTTCTACCAGGGGAGCGGCTATGATGCGCCTCCATCGGTGAACCTTCCCTTCGGTCAGATCGATACCCCCTCGGTGCAGCCTCGCACATCAGAAAGCCTGCCGACCGGGCAGTTGCGCCAGGGTCTCTTGGTGGTGGACGCCCAACACGCCAATACGTTTAGGGAAAGGGAACTGGTCAGCTTCACCTCTAGGGTGGCCGCCCGCGGCTTCGACGTGGAATTCCTGGGCAATTTCAACATCAGGCTCGACCCGACGCAGGCCCAGCTCCGCTACCAGCAGCTGGCCGATAAGCTGCGGCGGGCCGATAGCTTTGCCGTCATCCTGCCGAGGGCAGCGTACAGCGAGAGCGAGGCAGCCCTTGTGGAGGAGTTTGTTCAGAAGGGCGGCAAGTTGCTGTTGATCTCCGACCCGGGTCGCACCCAGGTGATTAATGCGCTGGCCAAGCGGTTCGGAGTGGACTTCCAGACCGACTATCTCTACAACTCCTCGGAAAATGACGCCAATTTCAAACGTATCTTTATCCGTGATTTCCAGCCTGACCAGCTAACCGCCGGCCTGGAGTCCATCACCCTGGACTATGCCGGTACCGTGCAGTCAGCAGGCGGCGGACTGGCCTTCGCCAGCGCCGGCACCCGGTCATCGGTGCTTGACAGGGTCGAAGACCTTTCGCCCATGGTATGGGGGGACAGTCGCAACGTCCTGGCAATTGCCGATTTCACCTTCCTGGTTCCCAGCAACGATTCCCTGCTGGACAATGGCAGGCTGGTTTCCAACATCGCCGACTTCGTAACCGACAGCCAGCGGCAGTATCTCCTGTCCGACTTTCCCTATTTTTACCGCTCCCGCCAGGATGAGGGCGTGGATGTCCTGATGGGCAATTCCGGCCTGTTGAACGTAAGTCAGCAGGTTAAGTCGAGTCTAGGCGGCCGGCTCGTGTCTGCGGAAATTGCTGCAACTGAGGACGTGAGCAAAGACACTGTGTTCCTCGGCCTGTATGAAGACGCGCCGCAGGTCGGTCAGTACCTTCAGGTTGCTGGCGTACGTGTTGATGACACTCTCGGCACTGCCTTCGCCCCGGAACTGGAGCTGCAGAACACCGCAATCACGTTGCTGGACCAAAGCCAGGAACGGGATATGCTGATCATCCTCGCGGACACCCCGGCGAACCTCGCTGCTGCCGCGGCCCGGCTGTTCACCGGAGAATTCAGAGCAGACTTGGTGAGTGATTTTGTGGCAATACGCAAGTTCGAGGAAATGGGCCAGTAAGCTATGAAGTTACGATCGGGATTCCACCTGTTCCTGCCCATCATCTTGCTCTTGCTGGCTGTGATGGCTGCCTGTGCCCAGGACGAAGATGGTGCGTCCGCTCCCAGGCGCCGCTTGCTCCTGCACCCACCGAGGCCCCCAGGCCGCTGACGCAAAATGACAGGGCGGCTATCAGCGAGTTCGAGACCCAACTCGAGTCCATTGACGCCGAGTGGGAGAAGTTCTACAGCGAAATGGACAGTTGGCGGGCTGGCCTGGCCGCCTGTCACCCCAGCGCTGCCCAGGAATCCCTGGCCGGCTTGGTGGGCGCCTACGCTGCTGTCGCCGAGAGAGCCCGCGATCTGCCAAGGACGACCACCACCAAGGCATTGGCCGATCTCGTGATCACCGCCGCAGAGGCGGAGGAAACCGCCTTCCGGCGCCTGCGGGATCGCTGGCAGGCTGGGAACATAGCCCTCTTTGAGGTGGTCGAGCAACGGCGTGCCGAGTCCGTGCTGGCCCGGAATTCGGTTACAGACATGTCCCTCGAACTGCGAAACCAGTTTGAGGAAGGTCCCACATTCGAAGAAGTGGCAGGGATGGAGGAGTTCTCCGATACCTTCAACGGCGTCGCCGACGATTGGGACGACTTCCACGACGCCTACGCCGCTTTTGCCAAACGGGAAAGCAAGCTGGAGGAAGTCGACCGCGCCGCCGGGTACGAGCAGCTTGTCACTCAGCTTGCCGGCGTCATGTCGGTCATCAATGCCCTTGAGACTACCGACGCCAACGAGGACTTGGTCGACTCCCTACAGGAAGCTGTCGAGGACGAGGTTGCGGCACTCCAGTTCCTGGCGGACTTCCCGCCTGACCTGACAGAAGAGGACGAAGCCACCTCATCCGCCCCGACACGGTCGGCTGCCACCGCGTCTGCCGCCCCTGCTCCGGCGCCCCAGGCAACCGCCACCCCGGCCGCTGCCGACCCAACTGCGCAGGCCGCCACAGCACCTGATGGGACGGCGCAGGCCGCACCCGCAGTGCCCCAACAGGCTTCCGAACCTGGTGCAGCGCCTTCCGAAGCTCCGGCCACGAAACTCTCCCCGCTCGAGGAGATGGCCGCAGCCATTGACACCACCCAGGCGCTGCTGGAAGAGCTTGAGCAGTCCATCGAGGACATCGTCAATGACAAGTCCGCCGAGAACCTTGTCGACCTCGACGGGTTCGACACCCGGTTCCGGCAGTTCACCGGCAAATGGGGCCAGTTCTACGAGGGCTACGACGAATGGCGCGCCACCGACGGCGGCTGCGATCGCGTCGAGGTTGCCGAGAACCTGACCGGGTTCAGCCAGCAGGCCGAAGATCTGGCGCGGACAGTGAGAGACCTGCCGCAGTCCGGCTTCCTCGTGCCCGTCTATTCCCTGACCGTGGAGGCGGCGGAGCGTGAGTCAGGCGCCATCCGCACCCTCGCGAACTCCTGGACCCGTTCGCCGTCGACGTGTTCAAGGCCGTCGACGAGGAGCGGGTGAACGCGGGCAGGCTGCGTCGCCAAGCGGGCATCGCGCTCGAGGAACTGCGCAGCCGTCCCTAGCCCGCGATCATCATCTCGTCGGTGTTGATCAGCGGCGACAGCAGCCGAGGGCCGTTGTCCGTTACCAGCACCATGTCCTGCAGGTGCCAGTAGCCGATGTGCGGCTCCAGCGCCACCACCATGCCCTCCTCCAGCACGCGCTCGCTGGAGGGCACCATGTACGGCTCCTGCTGGTGCCACCACGCGCCCACGCCATGGCCCGCCAGCGCCACGTTGCCCTGGAACCCCGCCGCATGGAACCGGTCGTTGGCGTAGTGGTAGATGTCCGCGGTCTTGGCGCCGGGAACGCATCGTTCGATGGTGCCCCGGTAGATGTCGAGCGTCACCTGGTAGACCCGTGTCTGCTCGTCCGAAGGCGCCCCCACGCAGACGCTGCGCGACTGGTGGCCGGGGTACCCGTTCAGGTACGACACGTAGTCGTTGCGAATGATGTCTCCCGCCTCGAATACCATGTCGCTTTCTCCGCCGTAGCCGACGGTGTTGCGGCTGGAGTTTAGGATACCGTGCGCCCAGTTCGCACCGCGACGCAGGCAGCTCTCGATGATGCGGCTGTGCACCAGTCGCTCCGTGTCCCCCGCCCGAATCGTGGGCAGCACCTCCAGGTATGCCTCGTCCAGCAGTCGCGCCCCCGCCTCCAGAGCCGCCACCTCCTCCGACGTCTTGATCCAACGCACCCGGTCCATCAAATCCGTGCTGTCGACGATCCGTGCTTTGGGAAGGAGGGCGTTGATCTCCTCCCAGCGGTTGGCGCTGACGTAGCTCTTCTCGAACCCGATGGTCTCACCGTCCAGCCCCAGGCCCTCCAGCACGTCTGCCGCCCGCTGATACGGCGACTCGGCGTAGTCGTCGACCACCTCGATGCGCTCGAGCCAAGAGTCGCGCCGGGCCAGCGGAGCAGCGTAAGTGTTCAGCACCATCACCGGCTCGCCGTGGCGCGGCCACACCAGCAGCACCTCCCGCGGCGAGTCCGGGAACTCGAGGTGCCGCGCCAGCGTCCCCGGATACGCGAACCCGGCCAGGTACGTGAAGTTCTTGCCCGACCGCGCCACCACGGCCGACACGCCCTCCTCGTCCATCAGCCGGTGCAGCCGATCAACGTTCGCGATAATCTTCCCGTGCGCGTTGGCCATGCCAGACTCCTCTCTCGCCTTGCCGGGTGCGTGGGGCAAACCTACTCAAACCGCAACAATCCGAACAGCTCGCCGAGGTCCGGAGCCTCGTCGATGTGCCACAGGTGCGCCAGCAGCGCGTCCACGCGGCCTGCGTCCAAATGCTCCGACGCCAGCGACCGGAACTTGTCCTCAACCTCGGTGTCCGTCAGTGGGTTCTTGTAGTGACCCTTGTGGTAGGCCACCTGCGCCGAGTGTCGTTCACCCGACGTGGTCACCACCTCCAGGTCGCACAGCATCGCCTCGGGCACACGCCGGTTTGCCTCCTCCGACACCGACACGTTGACCTTGCCCACCAGCCCCAGCAGCGTCTCGTCGAACAGGAACTCGTCGTCGAAGTGGCGGCTCTCCACCCCGCCATACAGCAGCGCCACCGCCGTCGTGTACGGCATCGAGTGGTCGGCGGTCTCACGGTTGGCCGGCCGCCACTTCTCCGCGTCTCCCGCCATGATGTTTACCGCCGTCTGCAGCGTCGCGATGTTCACCTCGGCCACGCTGTCCGGAGCAATGCCGCCCGGCACCTGCGCCCGCACGTCCAGCGCCGCCTGAGCGATGGTCTGCGAGTACTGGCCCAGCGGGAACCGCTTGATGCTGCACTCCGCGATCTTGAACGGCGTCCCGCTGCCTCCCATCGCATTTAGCTCGATTGGACGCCCCGTGACGGCGTTGAAGTAGCCGCCAGCGCCCTCGTAAACCGGCGACGGTCCGGTGATGCCCCGCTGCGCCAGCATCACCGCGAACATGGCATTGCGGGTGGCGTTGGCGTAGGCGCATCCCTTCCACATCGATACGTCGCCGATGCGTGTCTGGTACAGCGCCAGGTTCGAGGCCACGTTGAGGTTCAGAGCCTGCAGCGTCTGCTCCTGCGTCAGTCCCAGCGCCCGCGCCGCCGCCAGCGTGCTTGCCGCGCCGCCGACGGTCACGTGGTCGAATCGCGGCTTGATGTCCACCGTGTCGCACAGGCGGCAGAAAACCTCGTAAGCCAGCACCGTAGACAGGATGAACGTCCTGCCGCTGCCGCCCGACGCCTCCGTGGCCGACAGCGACGCCGCAATGCTGTCACTGGGATGGCCGGACTCGTTGCTGGTGTAGCCGTCATTGAAGTCCAGGTAGCGAATGGCCACCCGTTGGCGAACGACGCCAGGTCCAGGCTGCTCTGCTGCCCGCTGCCCATCACGGTCACCGGCGCGGTGCTCGAGACCATGCCCGCCATCTCCCGCGCCACCCGCGCTGGCTCGCTGGAGTAGCCGCCCAGCGCGCAGCCCAGTGTGTCGATGATGAACCGCTTGGCCAGGTGTACCGTCTCGTCGGGCAGGTCCTCGTAGCGAAGCGACGATGTGTAGCCGCTGAGCGTCTCGGCCAGGGTGGTCATTTTTCAACTCCTGCTATTTCTGGTGTCGTCCCGGCGGGAGCGGTAACCGCCCCCTACGCGAACTCGGGCATCACCTCGCGGGCGAACAGTTCCATGGACTTCAGCACCTTTTTCTGAGGCATCCCGCCGAAGGAGAAGTTGCAGCCAAAATACCCGACCCCCGCGTCCTGCAGCGCTCGGATCTTCGCGATGATCTGCTCTGGGTTGCCGATGAATGCCCGGTGCTCGGCCAGGTACTCGAAGGATGTCGGAAGCTCGGTGCGGTTCTGGCGAAAGGTGTCCAGGCTGTCGTATACCTCGCTGCCGCGCTTGTATGTGCGACGCCACTGGTTCACGTCCAGTGTCCAGTTGAGGCCGGGCTCGGAGTCGCGGCGGGCTTCCTCCTCGGTCTCGGCCACGTAGAAGTACCGGAAGAACGGTATGCCGCCCATATCCATGGGCTTGCCCGCCTCCCGTGCCCCCTCAACCAGTTGGTGGCAAAGGCTCAGGCCGTCGCTGGTGTCCAGCACCACGCCGATGATGCCGGAGTGCCCGCTGGCCGCGGCGAAGTCCTGGGTCTCCTGGCTTCGCGTTGCTGCAATGTACATGGGCGGGTGCGGCTTCTGCACCGGGGGCGGCACCAGGTTCGTGTTGTGCACCTGGTAGTGTTTGCCTTCGTATGAGAAGTCCCGGGTGGTCCACAGCCCCTCGATGATGCGGATGGACTCCCGGAACCGGTCCTGGCTCGCCTACAAGTGGTGCGCACGCTGGTAGCCGGTGTACTCGTAGCCGTCCTGGCCGCGAGGAGAGGGCCGCCCGTCGAGAATCCATCGGCCTCCAAGTCATCTGAAGACGACGCATTTCATCGAAAGCTTTTACCTTTTCACACAGCGGGGAAAAAGACGATGACCCTGCGCTTCGCCCTGCAGTTCTAAGGAAAGTGATGCTGCGTCGTTGACTTCGATAGGAAACACCCGCAGCAAAGAAAATGAACACAGCAGACGACAGAAAATAAAAGCCACAGAAAAGAATACTTGTCGCCAAGCTTAAAAAGAGGAACAAACAAAGTCCTGATAAAAGAGTTCTAAGAAAGAGAAGCAGAGACATTAGATAATTCTTTCACCTCAGACGTCGTTATTCGCCTTCCGCCTCCTCAAGCCGACCCAGCCCGTCGCGTGACGAGAAATGGTGCTCCGCCAGCCAGCCGCTGTCGAAGCCCAGCTGCTCGCCTACGACGACGAACTCTTCGGTGATGTTGTCGACAACCTCGGTCGGCGCCGTGTCTTCGGGCCACGGCACATGGGAAAACAGGCCAAATTTCATCAGTAAATTCCGGAAATTGCTGAACGCAAGGATGTGGAACAAGACGGCCCATTATTCCACACCCGAACCACCGCCGCCACCGCCCCGCCCGCCTCTGCAGGGCAATCGCGTCTTAAAAGCCGAGGGTCCTATAAGTCGTCATTCCCGCGCAGCGCGAAGCCAAATCCAACCCCCGTCTACCCTCGCACCTGGAACTGAAGGAGGCACTGCCACTCCCATCTCCACCGCCATTCAGACCAGTTTTGTGTGCTGAGTAATAAGACGCGATTGCCCTGCCCGCCTCTGTCCCTCACCACGCCTGCGGAAATGGAAATCGGGTCGGGGAGTTGTGGATTTCCAAAGATTTGATGACAGTCGCCTCTTGCCAAGCCTCATGACACATCCTTACCATCGTATGTGGCGAACTTGAATGATCGCAGATTCAGCCAGCGACCAACGAACCGGGTGAACCGATGGCCGACAGCCTAAACGTCCCACAATTCGTCGCCCCGGCGCAGTCCTGGAGTGGGCGAGAATCCCTCAAATTGGACACTTTTGGACAGAATCGGACGGATATTCCGGGGTCTCCTTTGGCATCTCAGAAAATTCCCTTTGGTTTCCTTCCGTTCCGAAGGTCGGAAGGGGCACGCGCACAGGTCAATCACATTTGGATATATTGATGACACATGACGCTCACCAAGCCTGGTGGAGCCTCCGTACCATATCCTCGCATTCTTGCTGTTGCCCACGGCTCCTCGGGGCATTCCCGGCTTACGGCATGGCCGTCCAGCCATCCGAGAATAGGCGGGAAAACGAGGATGGGACAGGATGGGACAAAATGGGACGGGAATCGCGATTTTTCCGCAAATTGGGGAAATCTCAGATAGGACAGACCGTGAATTTGGGACAAAATGGGACAGGAGTGTGAAAATCCAGTCCCACGGAGACCTCGCATCCCCCACCGCAGCTCTGCCTCTCGCGGATTACCATATTCCATTCCCTGTGCAGCCACGGAATCTCTCCGTCCAAATGCGATAGCCCTGTCCTCCCCAAGAACGCCTCCTTGGGAAATGGGACCGGCACCCAGTGCTATAATCGGCCCGGATCAACTCTAAAAGGTTCGGATCAAATTTGCCCGCATTTGTGGTCTACGGCGACAGTTTCCTGGTGCGGCAGCGGACGGCCGCGCTGGAGTCCGAGAACGGCGCCGACGGCATCCTCGACGCTAACCGCCATCGGATGCAGGGCAACCAGGTCAGCCCCCAGGAGCTCCTCGCCGTCTGCCAGGCTCTGCCTTTCCTCGACACTCTGCGCCTCGTCGCGGTTGATGGTCTGCTGGCCACAGCGGAGTCGCGCTCCGGCGGCGGTCGGGGTAGGCGCGGCGGCGGAGCCGTCGACGAACGCTGGCAGCCTTTGGTGAGCGCCATACCCCAGATGCCGGACACCACGCTGCTGATGCTTTCGGACGGGACGCTGAACGCCAACAACCCCCTGTTGCGCGCGCTCAGCCCGGTCTGCACGGTGGAGGAGCAAACGGCCCCGCGCGGCGAGCAATTGGCCCGCTGGATCAAGGAGACCGCCGAGGCCAAGGGAGCGCCTATCAGTCCGGCGGCCATCCGATCGATGGCCGACCTCGTGGGCAGCGACCTGTGGACGCTGGAACAGGAACTGGAGAAGCTGTCCCTCTACGCCTCGGGACGGGAGATCGGCGAGACCGACATACGCCTGATGGTCTCGCAGGTCCGCGAGGCCAGCATCTTCGAGGCCGTGGATGCCATGATCGACGGGCGTCCCCAGGTGGCGCTCCGCCTGCTGGCCCAGCTCCGGGACGACGGGCGGGAGCCCCAGTACATCATCGCCATGGTGGAGCGGCAGTTGCGGCTGCTGGCCTTGGCCCGGGACTCCGTGGAGCGCAGCGTCCCGCAGAATGAACTGAAGCGGACTCTGGGAACGTCGTCGGACTTCGTGGTGCGCAAGACCATGGAGCAGGCCCCGACGACAACTCCTCGGGAAGGGACACAACTCCCTTGCGCCTAGACCGCCTGCTCGAGGCGACTCTTGCATCAAGCAGGGCCGCGTCGACCCCGACCTCGCCCTCGAACTCCTCGTAGGCGATGCCGTCCCGCGTCGTTAGGTGCGGGGCGTTAAGTGGGGATCGAACTACTCCGTTTCCTGCGGCACCATCGGGTTGTAGCAGGCCACGAAGTGGTCCTCCTCCGTCTCCGCAGAGCGGGGGATGTGCGCTTGCATTGGCGGGCTCTTGTTGCCTTGAAGCAGCGAGGTAGGAAGGGGCACTGCTCCCCAATGTTCACCAGGTCCGGCGGGTTGCCGGGAACGGGCTGTATGTATCGGTCGGGGTCGTCAGCCGGGGCAACGATTGCTGCAGCGACCAGGTGTAGGGGTGCTGGGCACGGCGGAACAGCGGTATCACGTCGGCCCGCTCCACCATCCGCCGCCGTAGATCACGCCCACCTTCTTGGCCACCGAGGCCACAACGCCCAGGTCGTGGGTGATGAGAAGTACCGACGAACCCTGCTCTCTGACCAGCCGCCGCAGGCGCTCCAGGATCTCCGCCTGCAGCGTGACGTCCAGGCCCGAGGTCGGCTCGTCGGCGATGAGTAGCTTGGGGCGCAGCACTAGGGCGATGGCCATCATCACCCGCTGGCACATGCCGCCGCTCAGAGAGAATGGGTACTGACCCATCACCCGTTTGGGGTCGGGAAGCCCCATCTCGTGGAGCATCTCCTGGGCCATGCGGTTGGCGTTCCGCAGCGACATGTCGCTGTGCTGGAGGATGACCTCCTCCAGTTGCGACCCTACCGGCTCCACGGGATTCAGGGCCGCCTGCGCGTCCTGGAACACCATGGACACCTCGTGTCCGCGGAGACCCCGAATGTAGTCCGGCCCGGCCCGCATCAGGTCAACGCCCTGGAAGTAAATTCGCCCGCCAAGCACCGAGGAGTTCTGCGGAAGCAGGCCCATGATTGCCAGGGCCAGTGTGCTCTTTCCTGCGCCGCTCTCTCCCACAACGCAGTAGGTCTCGCCCTCCTCCTGGGTGAGGTTGACACCGTTTAGGGCCCGGACAGTGCCGGCAGGGCTGCGAAACTCGACGGAGAGGTCTTCTATTCTCAGGGCTTCGGCCATTGCGGGAGCTCCGTTCGAACAAGAACTTCAGCCACCGGTGCTGAAAGGCTAATGTGGAACCGATGCTATCTGGAAGGCGCACGGGTTTCCGAGAATGACTTGTCCGGGAAGGACTTGCCCGCCTCCGGGACCGGTCGTTCCCGCAGATCAACAGGGCGGCAATCGCCACTCTTCAACAGTCGCATAAGGTCGCCCAGGCATTCCACGCGGCCCCGGAACTCGGTGGCGGCCGTTCCGATCTGGTGGGTCCGGTGGGCATCGCTTCCAGCAACAGACGGGAGCGCCAGCGATTCAACAAGGTCGACCGGTAACCTGTGTCTGCTCAGCGGAACTCAACCCATTGTGGATTCGACAGTCTTCGAATAGCCAAAAAAAACGGGTCGGAGATGGCACGTTCCAACATCCCTGCCCGGGCCTCGGGATCGCGACCGGGGTCCTCGAGGAACCGGCGCCGGTAGGGAGTGAGGCCGCCCCGCTTAATGAGGACCGCCCCTGTCGCGATCGGCATTGGGCCGTAGGAAATGCGGGCACTGTGCATCCTCGAACTCGTGACCGTCTGAGGCCAAAGGCGAGCACGTGGCCGGCGTCGGTGTTGATCTCACTTCCTGCCAGCACCAGGAATTCGTGGCGCCGCGAAAGCTCTGCAACTCTTTCGGTGGGCCAGAATGCGTCGTGGTCGGTGAGGCAGATGCCGTCGAGACCCGCCGCCTTGGCGCCCTCGATAAGCTCATCGGCGCTCAGGAAGCTGTCGTCGGACATGGGGTAGCTGTGGGTGTGAAGGTCGATGAGCAAAGCAACAGCCGAGGAACAAAAAGGATGCACAATAATAGCACGGGAATCTGGATTGCGAAATCCGGCGGGACAGCTTCCACCCGATCCCTGAGGGCGGGAAAGGGCCGCGTTCCCCACGACGGCGCCTGCACCCTTCCAAAAACAGAGGCACCCGCGCCTCGCAGAGGGCGGGTGCCTTCGTAGTCTCCGTCTGCCCCTAACCTGGGGAGCTTTGCAGTCTAATTCGGCACGAGGTAGCCTTCCTCTTCCAGCGTCTCCAGGATCTCCTCGGCGCGCCTTTTCTCCCACCTTCAGCCGCCGCTCGAGGACGGAGGTGCTCAGGTTGGGGTTGCGGGCTGCCAGATCTCTGGCCTTTTCCATCTGGTGCACGTCCATTGTGTCGTTGCCCTCCTCGTCCTCACCGGGCTCCAGGCTGATGGGCGGAATCGGCGGGCCTTCCTGCTCAGCCCAGAAATTCACTAGGGCCTCAACCTCTTCGTCGTAGACCAGGGCGCCCTGCATCCTTTCGGGCCTCGGGGACTCCTTGTGCAGGACGAGCGCGTCTCCCTTGCCCATCAGCTTTTCGGCGCCTACGGAGTCAAGGATTACTCGCGAGTCGACCTGCCCCGACACGGCGAAGGCGCAGCGGGCGGGGATGTTGGCCTTGAGCAGACCGGTGACCACGTTTACGGAGGGGCGTTGGGTTGCCAGGAGCAGGTGGATGCCTGCTGCCCGGCCCAACTGGGCAAGGCGCACCAGGTTCTGTTCCACCTCGAATCCGGCCACCATCATCAGGTCGGCCAGCTCATCCACAATCAGCACCAGGAAGGGCATCTTGTCTTCTGACCGCTCGTTGTACACCTCGATGTTCCTGACGCCAAGCTCCTCCATCTGCTTGTAGCGCCTGATCATCTCGCGACTGAGCCCCCGCAGTGATTCCGTAACCTCTTCCGGCTCTACGATCACCGGCTGGATGAGGTGGGGTATGCCGTTGTAGGGGGTGAGCTCGACGCGCTTGGGATCAACCATCAGGATTCGCAGCTGGTCCGGCGTCTTGGTCAGCAGGAAGGAGGCAATGATGGAGTTGATCTGCACGCTCTTGCCACTGCCGGTGGAGCCGGCAATGAGCATGTGCGGCAGGGCTGCCAGGTCCAGGACGATTGGGTCCCCTCCGGTGTCCTGCCCCATGGCGACGGGCAGGCCACCCTTGCTCATCAACTTGGCAAACTCGGCGGTCTCCAGGACTGCCCGAAGGTGCACCTTGGTGGGCGAAGGCACCGGCACTTCCAGCCCCACCAGCGCCGCGCCGGGCACCGGAGCTTCTACTCGAAGGTACGGGGTCATGAGGGCGAGCGCCAAGTCTTTCTCGCGGGTGATTATGCTCTGAACCTTGACTCGGCTGCGCTCCGACCCGTCTTCATTGCTGGAGCCGCGCTTGGGAACCCAGCCGGGCGAAAGGCCGAACTGGACCACCCGAGGGCCCGCTTTGATGTCGGTGACCTCCACTCGCACCCCGTGATCTGCCAGAGCTTGCTCGACGTGCTTGGCCATATCTCTGAATTCTTCCTGCGTCGCCCCCAATGGCTCCGGAGGGGCCAGCAGCTCGAGCGACGGCAGTTTCCAGCCGTTCTCGTTCCCTTCCCTCAGAGGGTTCTTCGGGCGTGTTCAGCCAGGCAAGCAGGTCCTCTCCCTTCCTGCCAATCTCGTCTGATATTTGAGTGCCAGTCATATCGGCTAGGGGAGCGGGTTCCGGCTTGGGCTCCTTGATGGTCCTGATTGCAGGCTGGGTTGGCTCCGCCTTGGGTTCACCCTGCTCCCCCTTGTCCAGAGCCCGTGCAGCGACCCGCGCCTGTCGGCCTGCAACCAGCCTCTCGTTCAGTCGGCCAATTTGCTGGCCGGTTCCGTGAGTAACCTTGCGAACGCCAAGGTAAGCGTACCCCGCTGCCACTTGAAACCAGCGCCACAGGTGGGAGAGGCCATGGGTGTAAAGGGGGCCTATGGAACGGGGATAGAGCACCAGCGGCACGAACGCGACAATGCCCACCATTTTCGCCAGCCCCAGGGGGAGCAAGGACGGGCCTCCGACGACCACTCCCCAGCGGCCAGCCAGGCTGACGTTTTCCAGCAGGCCGCGTGGAGGATGGACATAAGACAATGCCGCAAGGCACAGGGCAGCGGCAGCGGCGGTCGCCGCCCACAGGCGCCAGTGGTGCACCACGATCCTGGGCTGGTAGCGGAGCACAAGGAGGGCCGAGGCTGCCCACAATCCGACGGGAGCCCACCCGTAACCCATGGCCTGCCAAAGCCACTCGCGGTGGCTCTCGTAGAAATACAGGTACGCGCCGCTGATGACTGCCGCTGACAGGACTACAAGTCCGTCAACGAACAGCCAGGGACTGGCGCGGAACATGTCTGCGAAGGTGGGCGGAGCGGTCCTCGCGGTGGTGGCCATCAGGCGCCTCCTTACCGGTCGCGATCTGGCGGCAACCAAGGCAGGAGACTGGGAACACCCTTATTCATACCCACACCCACCCACACCCTCCACATAAAGGGAGGGAACCGGGGTCTCTTCAGACCTCGGTCACCACGGGGATTATCATAGGCGATCTGCGCGTTACGTTAGCTATAAAGCCGCGGGCAGTTTCGCGCACTTTTTGACTTTATTTCATCTTCACTGGGTGGCGGGCCGCCGTTTGAATACAATTCCGATATCAGGTGGACCCCCAGATCCTTGAACAGTGCGCCGGTTTCGCCCTCGTCCATGAATCCGCTGGCAACGGTCAGGGGCTCCCCCGACAGTAAGCGGCTATCGCGGTCCACCGCCACTACCACCACCACCACACCGTCGCGGGAAAGACTGCGGCGCTGGGTGAGCACCTGGCTCTTGTTGTCCCGTCGGGAGACACCATCGACGAATATCGGGCCCGCCTTTATTCGGTCCGCAGTGGACGCGCCTTCCGCGCCGAGTTCCAGAACGTCGCCATCCTCCAGGACGAATATCCCGTCCTGGGCAACGCCGAGATCCCACGCCAGTTGGGCGTGGGCGTTCAGGTGCCGGTATTCTCCGTGGACTGGCACGAAGTAGCGGGGCTTGACCAGGTTGAGTACCAGTTTGAGCTCCTCCTGGCTGGCATGGCCGTGAACGTGGACAGTTGCGTTGCGGTCGTAGAGGACGCGGGCACCTTGCCGCAACAGATTGTCGATGGTGCGGCTGACCGGCAACTCGTTGCCTGGGATCGGCGTGGCGCTGATCACCACGGTGTCACCCTCCCTGATGCTCACGTCGCGATGGTCCTCGTTGGCGATGCGCACCAATGCCGAAGTGGGCTCGCCCTGGCTGCCCGTGGTCATCAGGACGACCTGTTCCGGAGGCAGGTTGCGAGTGGCGTTCAGGGGCACCAGGATCCCGGCGGGCAAACGCAGGTACCCCAGCTCGGAGGCTACGTTGACCGTCTCCACCATGCTGCGCCCCACGATGCTGACCTTGCGCCCGTGGCGCTCCGCCGCGTCCACTACCTGCTGTACCCGGGAAACCAGCGAGGCGAAGGTGGCAACCATGACCCGGCCGGGTGCTTCCCTGATCGCCCGATCCAGTGCCTCACCAACTACCTGCTCCGATGGGGTGTACCCGGGAACCTCAGCGTAGGTCGAGTCGGAGAACAGGAGCAGGACTCCCTCTGCGCCATAGCCAGCCAGGGCGGTCAGATCTATTGTCCGGCCATCCACCGGAGTATGGTCGATCTTGAAATCTCCGGTGTGAATCACTGTGCCCAGAGGTGTGCTTACAGCGATGCCCATGGCGTCGGGGATGCTGTGGCATACCCGGAACCACCGGGCTGCGAAGTGCTGGCCGAACTGGTAGGGGATACCGGGATCAATGGGGGTAGACGTGAACTCCCGAGTGGCGCGGCGCTCCTTGAGCTTGGCGGAAATAAGACCGTGGGCCAGCCTCGGGGCGAAGACCTCCGTTGGAATCTGAGGGAAGGATGAAAGGCAGGGCGCCTATGTGGTCCTCGTGACCGTGGGTTATAAGGATGCCGCGAATCCGGTCGGCTCGTTCCACTAGGTAGGAAACGTCAGGGATGATCAGGTCCACACCCAGCATCCCTTCCTCTGGGAACTGGACGCCGCAGTCTATGATGATGATGTCGTCGCCATATTCAAGGGCCAGCATGTTCTTGCCGATTTCCCCCAACCCTCCCAGGGGAATGGCACGGAGCTTCTCAGTCGATTGGGTACTCATTCCTATCCAAAACCTAAAACATCGAAAGTTGTTGCGGGCCAGCGGCCTCTTCAGGCCCGTCCTGGCCAGTACTGTTGTCGGGATATTCGTCCCCTGGGGGTGCATCCGGCGCTACATGCGGCTGAGCCGGAATCGGAGCCGGGGCGCCGAATAGGTCCATCTGGGCGGCCGTCTCCGCTTCGTCAACTGGCGTATCCGTGTCCACTGTGGACGCAGCGTCTTCCCCCGGCTCCGGTTGGGGGGGCGCGGCGAGGACGGCTGCGATTGCTCGAAAGTCCTCCACCAAAGTTGATCGCAACTCTGGACGCCTCAACGCCGCAGCGGGGGTGCAGCACTGGGAAAATCTGGTGCCCGTCTTTTTCACGCAGCTTGCCGCGGGCGCGAGTGACGCTTTCCCCAGGGAAGAATCGCCCCAACGAGAATCGCCCCAGGGTTACGATCAATTTGGGGTTTACCAGCTCGATCTGCCGCTCAAGGTACTTGGCGCATGCCGCGATTTCCGGGGGCTGAGGATCGCGGTTGTCTGGGGGCCGGCACTTGACCATATTGGCGATGAAAACTTCATCGCGGTTCGTGCCTATGGATGCCAGCAACCCCTCCAGGAGCTGTCCCGCCGGCCCGACGAACGGACGTCCCTGGCGGTCTTCGTGAAAACCCGGTCCCTCGCCGATGAACATCAGGTCGGCGGATGGGCTGCCCTCTCCCGGCACCGCGTTTGTTCGCCCGCGATGAAGCGGACAATCGGTGCAGGCGCGAACCGCCTGGGCCACATCGTCCAGGCTATCCATTCCATCCTTGCGTTGGGCGGTTCCGTCTCATCCTGCCCGGCAAACGGCACAGTCTATGGGACGGCACAAAACAGGGGAAACCACAAAAGGCCCGATCGGATGGGATCCGAATAGGAGAGGACCGGAAACTCTGCCAGTGGTGGCGGTCGTCAGTCGTCATCTATGCCGCGACCCTTCAGATAGGCCACGGCATCGGAGACGGTGGCGATAGAGCCCGCGTCCTCGTCGGGAATCTCCAGAGGGGACTCCTCGGTGGAGAATTCCTCCTCGAAAGCCATTATCAGCTCGACCAGGTCCAGGGAGTCGGCATTGAGATCCTCGATGAAGGACGAGCCTTCTTCCACGTCGGCCTCGTCGGCTCCCAGTTTGTCTACAACAATGTCTTTTACGCGTTCATAAACTGTGGGCAAGGTTCAACTCCCATCTGGTGCAGGACCGGCTGCGACCAGTTCCCCGGATTCCAAGCTGGTCATAACGGAGCCTAAGACCCCGTTTACGAACCTGGCCGAGCTGTCGCTGCCGAACACCTTGGCCAGCTCCACCGCTTCGTCAATCGCCGCTTTGGGTGGAGTGGCCGGATTATGCAAAAGTTCGAAAATGGCAATTCGCAAGATATTACGGTCTACTATGGGCAACTGGGTCACCGGCCATGCCGGGGCAAACTGGCCAATGAGGCCGTCGAGCCTCTGCCGGTGAACGCTAACGCCGCGGTGCAGCCTGTCGGCAAACTCCATGGCGGTGCGGTCAATGTCCTCATCCAGCCAGTCGTAGTCAGGGCTGGGCCTGCGGGCCTGATCGTCGCCCCATGGCCTTCCACATACATCTGAGGCAAAAAGGGACTGCAGCGCTACGGACCTCGCCACACGCCTTGGGTCAGCCGCCTTGACCATAAAAACCCAGCCCCTGGCAAGTCCCGGAGGTTTTAGTCTGTCGCAAGTGCCAGTTTCCGGATGGAATCCGGATCGGCCACTGCGGAAACTTCCACCTCGCGGTCAATTCGCTTGATCAGTCCAGCCAAAACTCCACCCGCTCCGAATTCGACGAACCGGGTAATCCCGGAGTCGACCATGGCCACCACCGAGTCCTTCCACTGGACACAGCGGCAGAGTCCATTGACCAGCTCGTCGGGAATCTCTTGGCTGCTGTTCAATGAGCGGCAGTCGCAATTGGCGATGATAGGCATTCTGGGTTCATGGAGAGTCAGCGAATCCAATTCGGCAGAAAGCCCCGCCTCGGCCTCAACCATGAGCGAGGAATGAAAGGCCCCGCTGACTGGCAGCGGCACAGACTTCCGGGCCCCGCGAGCGGTGGCGAGGTCGACGGCCTGCGCTACCGCCATGCGGCTTCCGCTGATTACTATCTGGTTGTCGGTGTTGATATTGGCCAACTCTACGCCAGTCTCGGCGCAGACCTGCCCCAGCGCGAATTCGTCCAGTCCCAGGATCGCTGCCATGGTGCCAGGACGGCTCATTGAGGCCTGGTTCATCAGTTCGCCCCGGCGGCGTACCAGTCGCACAGCGTCCGGGAAGCCCAGAACTCCCGCAGCCACTAGTGCCGTTATAACTTGCGGCCCCAGGCTGTGAGCCGTCAACGTGCCATTCGCTCCATCGCTTGCGACCGGCATATTCCTCCGCGCCATGCGCGATACGCGCCAGGCGGCGATGCTAACAGTCATGATAGCCGGCTGGGAGTTGGCAGTGTTCTGCAGCTCTCCAGCAGGACCCTCGAAAATCATTCGGGACAGTGGGAACCCAAGGCTGTCGTCCGCTTCTTCGTCTTCATGTTGTCGAGCGGCCGCGGAGTCCTCCATCAGGCCAAGGTC
>CASHTH010002957.1:0-85099 GCA_030341885.1 Geodia barretti
GCAGTATCGCGCATGTGGTTGGACGTGATGAGACTGGCCGCCCAGCCTTCAAGAGGCATAATTATATATCAATTCGAGAGCAAACATGATACTATTGTTAACGAGACAGTGACCGATTCTAGTTAACATACAAATACAATCACATGCACTGCTGCGCCGAGGGTTTGGCACTTCAGTGCCTTTCATTAGAAAAGTATTGGTAGGGTTTGTTAGTAACACAAGGGTAATTTGAGTGCTCACTGGTATGTAGTTGTGCTGGCAGTGGTTAGTCCTAGAATTTATCACACTAGACAATCCACATGCATAAGTAAGGTATGAGGTGGAAAGCAAACAAATCAACTACCCACAGGACCACGATTTGTTTTCTAAGGAGCATCCTTTACAAAGCAGCGCAAAGGAATAACTTTAGCTTGTGTTTCCTCACCAATTAATAATAAAGCACAAGTCGCTTTATTGTGGTTATTCATGTACCAGCAACAATCTTAACTGACACCAATTTTCCTCCAGTGCATAAAAAATCAACATTTAAAAATGGCTGAGCAACTAAGGAGAGATTATAAACTTTCAGATAATCAGTAAGTGATGGTAAATTACTGATATACAAGTTTTCTAATTGTCTCTACAAGGTTTTGGTGGGCAAAATTGCGTGCACTTTGTTCTATTGGTGATTTCGAGGAACTAGAGAGATTTTCCAGACAGAAAAAGTCACCTATAGGATATGAAGTAAGGATTGATGAATTATCGTTATATCCTAAGTATTTGATAGTTGGTGTATTTAGCCATTTGCAGAAATGTGCATACAACATGGGAATAGAAAAGAAGCTGCTAAATATATCCCGAAGTGTGCAGCAGAAGAACGATTTCTACTCTACCTTAAGATCGAGTATGTATTTTGTCAACGTATGAGCAGTTTTGTGATTCACTTTATTATACACAGTGACCTTGTAAGAGCGGCAGATATAGCGTTTCAGGAAAGAAACATTAGGGCTCTAGAAGAGTTACTGGTTAGGGCAGGAAAACGCCCAGAACTGGTGGAACATATCACTTCACTTAAGGATAGGCTAGAACAGAAATAGCTTAATTGTATCATTGAAACAGGATTAATTAAAATGAAGTTCACTTCTGCCTCATACAGATCGCCAAAAACTTTAATTAACCCTTTGGACACCATAGGTATGTCTTTTAATAGGCAGAAAACCATGTAATAATGTAATGCCTAGTATTATAACCCCTATATAAATTGATATGGACTTTATAAAGGAGGCTTTGGACAAATTTATGCGCCCGTGGCTGGTTGAGTGTTAATTACACTGGACATTCTGAGATGCTGGGTGGAAAATTCATCACTAATTCATCACTCCGATTATTGCCAACTTACAGTGCTTTGCACATAGATTGAAACTTGGGATTTTTAACATTTTGGTCCATTACTCGGCCATACTACAGGCTGTGCACCTGAGCCATCTTAAACGTGTAGTCCGCGGATCTGCTAAGCGCTTCTTGCGCGCTCACAGCTCGCGCAATTGCAGAGGCGGAGTCGCTTCCGTGCGCATGCGTATAAAAGGGGCGGTGCCTGGCACAAACATGGCGGCGGTAAAATTCAAAAACGTACCAGAAGGCAAGTGTATGGAGCCTTCGTTTGTACCGCTAGCGCAACGCTGGAACAACATAGCTGCGGTGCGTAACACGGATTGGTAATAAAATGTGCGCACGCGCGTGACACGTGTATATAATACGTATAGTGAAGTGCGTGCAAGCTGGCTGTATGGCTCAGTCTTCCTCCTGTTCCTCAGGACTCTGCTGAGGGCTAGGGCTAGGGCTAGTTCCTCAGGACTCTGCTGATGGAAAGAACAAGATAATTAATATCAGCTATGTCAAAGAGCTTCGCCATTAGCTCGACCGGCTTCAATGGAGGTGCTCCCGCAGGAGCGAGAGCGGACTTTAGAGCTTCCATTCGCTCCTTGAACGCTGCCATTGTGTCAGTGTTGCCAAACGTTAGCTGGAGAGTCAAACGTGGGCCGCCGGCCCTCGGTTTCTTGGCCGCTGGAGGTTCAGACATTCATGTGCGAGTAGCACAAGAAGCGCTGTTCAGCGCATTCATGTGCAAGTAGCGCAAGAAGCGCTGATTTAGCATTGAGAGGCTTTTATTAGGACAAACGCAGCGTGTTTTAGTGCGTGGAAACGGATGCGTGGTAGCCAGCGGCTCAGGAAGTGAAGAGACAGTAGTTTGAACACCGCCATTTTGTCACGGTGTGCGCTAAAGTTAATCGATTTTTGCCTGGCACGCCCCTTTTTATACGCGGACTACACGTTTAAGTGATAAAAAATGTGACCGTCACGTGACAAAAATGGCCGCCAAATAAAGGTCCTTCAAAAAAACGGTTAGGCTGATTAACGGTTTAACACGCGGAGATATCGGAGGAGGCCGCCGGCAGAGGAGCGCACTCTATGGCCCAGCGCTCTGGGTCAAAACCCGATGGTGGGCTTCCGCTTTGTCTCTAGCGGTGTCCGGTCTACTACGGAACGACTCGAGTAAGGATGCTTATCATTCCCTGAAAGACCCTAGTAGCTTAATCCTGGTCCTAGCCCTAGCCGAGGTCCGGCTCCGATCATAATCCATCCGGGTGGCAATGTAGTAGGTTAAACGTAGTTAACGAAGGAGCCAGCCCCTCGCAGCGCGCCGACGGCGGTACGAAGCGCCTTCGCCGCCGGCACGCGCATGCCCAGAGGAGCACCACGTGCAATCTCAGACAGACGGTCGCGTTCTGGTCTCAGCGTCAGATTGGCTTCGGCGCCGTCATCTTCGACTCTTGTCGACCGTCCGCGCCTCGTGGGCAGGTTTTTCGTCCCTCTCCCACCTCGGTCGTCGGCGCAGTGTCGATCGTCGATTCTCTGTCGTGCATCAACGCACCTTGCGTGCCTGCCGAATATCCCCCTGCCCTGTCCGTGTTACGCGCCTCGCCGATCCTCAGCACAGACCCCATTGTCGTCGGCAAATTCACACCTCATATGCAACCTTAGTCTCTTCGTCTCTCTCGCCAATCCTCAGCGCGGTGGCAACAGACGGCAGTGGCACTGCTTCTCCGGCCGCGATGCGCGCTGGCCCGCCGTCGGCCTCGACTGAGACCCGCACAGCTACAGGGGCCCATCCTGTACCGGCAGAGAGTCGCTCCGGACGTCGACCGGTGAGTCATAGTACGCACACACGCGGCGCGTAGGCCGGTAAACGTTCTGCGACCGCTCGCTGCGGTACGCACGCTCGTACGGCGCTGGCCCAGTCACGCCCCATTGGTGCACGTACGGGGGCGCCGCCCGTTTCACGCTGGGCATGCTGTCCGCCGCTAGCGTTCACGGTGGGCATGCTGTCCGCCGCTACCATTCACGCTGGGCATGCTGTCCGCCGCTAGCATTCACTTTCGCCCCCGCTGCAGGACGCTGCACTACGGAGTCGGGGGACGCCAGCCGGCTGTCTGCCGTACTCACCAGTGGACCTACCCCTTGGGGCCTCGACAACTTCGCCGCGTTGACCGACCAGCGTCCGCCCTCAGGAGCAGGGACCCAGAGCTGCGGGGACTACATGGTCCAGGGCCATTCAACCCATCTGCCATTGTGCCTCAGAAGGTGGTCAAGAAACTCCTCGCACTCCTCGTCCAAGCAAGCCGCCGGTCACTACACTCCGCTCCTGGCTATGGCCGAATGGACGCCGTCATCACCTCCAGATTCCGGAGAAGGCTGCAGAGTGCTGGGCATACCAGACCACCACCACCAACCAGAAGCTCTACAGTGAGGCTTTGACAGGGCGAGCCAAGAGGCACCCGCTGTGCCCCCATTGCCTCTCACAGGACCACGCGGCGGCAGGCTGTCCTCACAACTCCAACCCACCCTTCGTTGGGTGGTTCCAGGGAACCCCGCACCCCCAGCTCAGGCCGGCCGCATCTGGGCAGCCAAGTCGCAGAAAGTCGGCATAAAATTCAACAGCAACCGTTGCACGTATGAACCGACTGCTCCAGCCCACATGCGGCAGTCAACTGCCCGAATAGGCAGCCATCGCCGGGCCGAGGGGCTCCGGCTCGTAGCCGCACCCCCACCCAACCCCGCTCCAGCCACGGCAACACCTCCCCGTCAGGGGCCAACCGCAGATCCGAGCAGCGGTAACAATCAAATCAGTGAACCAGGCAGGCCGCAGCAGGCCCACGTACTAGTTCCTCCATAGCATTCTCCGATTCACTTCTGCATGCGTGGCTCATTATAAAAACGGAAAGAAAAAGGAAAAACGACAACAACCCGCGATTGCTAATTTCACTGATGTCCCGGGTCGTTTTGCAAGTACACGGCTGACTTGCTGTGCATGGGCACCTACTGCGGCTCCAGGACAGGAGTGCACCCACGGCTGAGCCTGGTGCACGCCCCTCCAGTCCCAACTGCTTGGGCATCGGCCCTGGGGGATCACCCAGACAGGGCATTTGTGCGGTATATACCTGTGGCGGGGCATGACAGAGTGGGTCCCGGATTGGCTTTCATCACGATGCCCCGCTACGGTCTGCCCCTCGTAACACGATGTCCGCTCTGCAGCACCCGGAGGTCGTGCAAGCTTACCTCGCCAACGAGTGCACTCTGAGTCGCATGCTCGGCCCCTTCCCACTCTCACTCTCTGTGGTCACCCAGTTACCACCGTTCCACGTAAGCCGGTTTGGCGTAAATCCCCAAGGGCCATAACACAGGTTTATTACAGATCTCTCGTACCCTCCATCATATAGTGTTAACGACGGCATTGACCCAGACCTGTGCTCATTGACGTACTCCACTGTCGAGCAAGATCGACATCGAATCGGCCTATCGCCTTCTTCCAGTCCACCCGCTGGACCGCCCGTTGCTGGCGGTGGAATGGGACGGTATGCTATACGTGGACCCAATGCTGCCATTCTGTCTCCGTTCCGCCTCAGAGCTCTTTAATGCCGTGGCCGACTCCCTGGACTGGTGCATACGGAACCGGGGTGTCAAACACGTGTTCCATACTTGGACGATTTTATTGTCATCGGCCCTCCCAGCTCCACCGTGTGTGCAGAGGCCATGGCAACCCTGGACCGGACGTCCTGCCAGTTTTGCGTCCCGATTGCGGACCACAAGCGGGACGGGCCCACAAATTGCCTGACTTATCTCGGCATCGAGATCGACACCGCCCTTGGTCAGCTACGCTTGCCACGGGAAAAGCTTCACCGCCTTCAAACTCTTTTAGTGGAATGGGGTGACCAGAAAGTGTGTGGACGACAGGAACTCGAATCTCTCATTGGAACCCTAAGCTATGCATGCAAGGTGGTTCGGTCCGGTTGCTTCTTTCTGCAACAGATGCTCGACTTGCTCCATGCCATGCCATCACACCTAACACGGCCATACCAATGCGGTTGAACCGGAACTTCCGGTCAGACCGGATGTGGTGGCGCACGTTCGTAACGAGTTGGAACAGCCTTTCTCCCTCCCCTCTTACCTTCCCCGTCTTCAGATGGCATACGATGCGTCAGGTTCATGGGGTTGTGGTGCCTGGCACAGGCACTGCTGGTTCCAGCTCCAGTGGGATAGCAGGTCCTCTCATCTCCCCATCCATGGTGAAGGGGCTCCTCCCGATCGTCCTGGCGAGTTCGGTTTGGGGACCCACGTGGGACAGCTGCCAGGTCGTTTGCCTCTGAGACAATCAGGCTATCGTGGCATGTTTGCGCTCCCGCGCGAGCTGAGTAGCCCACGTTATGCACATGCTATCGTACGTACACTGGCCTTTATAGAAGCTAGATACACGTTCACGCTCACTATATTGACACCAAGTCTAACCATTTGCTGGGCCTCGCGGCGTTGGCTCCAGCTGTTCAGCGCTACTTCAGGGACGGGCTCGCCCCCCTCTACCAGGCGCTCTTATGACTCGGCCATGAAGAAGTCCAGGTGCTCGGCCCGTTCCGAGGGCCTTCTATGCTCATTCGCTGCTGACGCCGGCTTTACCTCGTGGCTTTCCTTGGTTCTTCCGGACCCACGGGAGCAATCGTCACTGCCTGTCCTCAGAAGGGTGCTCGCAGGGATCAGTCAGTCCCGCCTTGGTCGGGGCGGCACCGCCTTCTTCGGGTTTTTTCTGCCACGGCGAACTTCTGCTCCCCAAACAGTCCGACTTCCACCCAAGACTCCACCTCTCCTGGGAGGACATGGCCATTGACAGCAGCAGGCCCCAACCATGCTTAGATTTCGCCTGACAAGACAGACCCCTTCGGCCGGGGCGCCCATGTACTCGGAGGAACTGGATGCAGATTATGCCCGGTCGCCGTGGTACTGACCTACGCAGCTACTCGGGGAAGCCAGCCCGGCCCGTTCTTCATCACCTCCGCCACGAGGGCCTTGACAAAACAGTAGTTCGTGTGTGAGATAAGGAAAGTTCTAGTCAGGTTGGGCCTCCCAGACAACGAATACGCCGGACACAGCTTCCGCATTGGCGCAGCAACGTCCGCCGCTATGGAGGACTCCATGTTCCAGCTGTTGGGTCGATGCGTCGATGGCAAAGCGCAGCGTCGCGGCACAGGCTCACAGTGACTGATCCACAGCAACAGCTATTTTCTTAGCCTATATGCTACACTCCCTATTGTACCATTGTCCCCTTATGTACTTCTGTGTAATTATATTCTTTGGGGGAAGAAACAGCAGCCGCCAAGCCGGCTGCAGCTCCTTGGGTGGACTCGCTCCTAACGACAGGGGCATACTCCCCCAAAGAAGCATGCCGCGGGGGTTGTCCTGCCAAGATAACGAACCCGGTAATTAGCAAGAGGATGCTCACGGGGTCACGTGACCAAGTTAGGCAGCCCATGGCCTACCACGTGACCTACCGCATCCGCACGGGACAACCGTGTGTCATCATGTGACCCGCCGTGACGGGGTCCGCACGTGAAAACCACATGACGGAATCGGACACCCCCGCAGGGTCTGGCTCCTCCAAAGTATAGAATGGGCAACTGTAGTTAAAGAAAAGTAAGGTGCGAATAGCTGGCCTAAAGAATGCAGGTAGTACACGAGTCCACTATGACCGTTGGGCTGTTGCTAATAGCTGGGATGTTGGGATTATAACTAGCTGAAGTGACGTTCTGCCGCGCTCTTCGCTGGCTACAATTGTCAAAACCCCGCCTCCTATGAATATCGTCTATCCGCTCTGTCAATTCAAATTCTACGGAGACGCCACAACATTTCACGCGTACCGCATCAGCTGTTGCTACGTTCCGCCATCCTGCAACTCACCGGAGAGTCCCGTCACCGGCTACCCTGTGTCTTCCAAAGTCAGTGGAGGACTGGAAGCTCCTTCTAGACCACTCTTGTCCCTGAAATCATGTCTCTTTCTTCTCCTGAACAGATGAGCTCTGTATTGTGTGAGGGCATCTACTCCTACTTCGCCTCCACATACGGCACCAAGACCGCTGCCACCAGGAGAGCGAAGAAAAGACCACCCCACCGCAGGGCTCTCAAGGAGGTTGAGAGACAGAAGGACGCCAAGAGGGAGTTGCGTTTGGCGAGGAAAATTGGATCGCCTGCTGAGGTTGTGCACTCCCTAGCTACTCACTTCATCTCCCTTGTTCGAGAGCACAGCAAGTTGAAGAAATCGTCAAATGCACGCTTGCTAACAAGAGAAGTGAAGGCAGCGAGGGAAAGGTGTCACAGGAATTTCAGGCAGTGCGCCAGGGAAATTCTGGATGGTGGGCTGGAACCCTCGTTTGGGGATGAGGCTGCAACCTCTTTCTTCTCAGAGGTGTACCACTCCGACCCTCGTAACTTTGTCCAGCCAGAGTGGATGCTGACACCCTCTCCTCCGGAGGTGGAAGGCTGGCTAGGGTCATCAGGAGGATGAAGGCACAATCAGCTCCCTCCCCCTTCGATCGGGTTGGGTACATCATCTTCAAGAAGTGCCCTTCCTTACTACCTGGCATCAAGCTGTTCAATACCTGCTGGGCTCAGTCGACCATCCCCGGGGTGTGGAAGCGTGCTGCCATCAAACTTAACCCCAAGAGCTCAGCCTCAGAGGATACTACCAACCCGGGCAATTTCCGACCGATTGCCCTGACACCCTGTGTTGGCAAGTTCTTTTCAACTCTCCTTCGGAATCGCTGGCTGAGGTACATGGTCACCAACAAGTACCTCGTCAGTTCGCTTCAGAAGGCGTTCATGCCAACTGTGCCAGGTTGTACGGAGCATCATCAGAAATTGTCATCAATTCTGGCAGAGGCCCATTCCAACCACAAATCTGTGGCTGTGTGCTGGTTGGATTTGGCCAATGCCTATGGCAGCGTACACCACTCTCTGATTGACTTCTCCCTACGTCACTACCATGCTCCTCCCCAGTTCCTTTCTACTGTTCAGGCCCTCTACACAGGGCTACAAGCAAAGGTCATCACTTGCTGAATGGAAAACTCCAGTCATCCCTCTTCGGGGGACCCTCTCTCAGTGGTGATCTTCAACACAGTCATGAACACTCTTTTGGACACAGTATCCCTCCAGACTGATCTTGGCTACCGGTTCTCCAACTCTCGTTCTTCAGTACGCGGATGACACCTGCCTGATTGCCAGCCTCCTGCCAGTATCTACTCGACACCACCTCAAACTGGCTACAGTGGTCTGAGATGTCAGCTAAGGTACCCAAGTATCAGTGCCTTTCTCTGCAGGGCTCTTCGGGGAAACTAGCTGACCCCCACCTCACTCTGGATGGGATGCCCATCCCCTTCTTCACTGGGCCAGTCAGGTTCTTGGGCATGGAAGTCCAGGTTCCAAAGAACAACTCTGAGGCTGTCCTGTCAAGGCTCCAAGAGATGCTCCAGGCCATCGATGTGTCGTTGCTGTCAAGGAAGCAGAAGCTGCTGCTCTATTCTGGAGGGGTGTTTCCTCTTCTGTCCTGACCGCTGTTGATCCAAGAGTTCCCCACCACCTGGATGGATGACTCTATGGTCACTGGATACCTGAAGAAGTGGTCTGGGCTTGGAAAGTCAGCCAACACAGCTCTCCTCTACCTCCCCCACTTGCTGGGTGGCCTGAACCTTCCCTCTCCCTCCACCCTCCACAAAAGGCTTCAGGTCTCCCGGCAGTGTCAGCTCCTCACCTCTCAAGACTCCTGTGTGCGGTTCCTGGCTGACCATGGCCTCAAGAATGAGCTTTCTTTGTCCAGGAAGAAATTCAGACCTGCTTTGGAGGCCAGAAAGCATTGAAGGTCAGCCCAGGATGCAGCAGGAAAACTCTAACGAAGTCTGCCAAAGTTCTTGTCTCTGAGGAAGTCAACTCATCTCGTCTTGAGTCTCGAGAGGCAAGGCCAGTGGAGTAGGTGTACAAGCCCCCCAGCTGTGCCCCGATCTGGTGCTAGCACTACCTGAGGACCAATTAAAGTTCGCCATCAACGCAGCGGTGGCAAAACCACTCTTGTTTAAGGGGGACACCGAAATGTTGGCGAGATAGGGATAGGTGCAGTGAGATAGGGATGTTACCATTCCATACTCTAACTGTGGTCAAAATATTAAGGATTGTTTAGTTGCTCTCTTACTCCACCCATGTGCCTCCAACAAATGCAAAATCGTTGACACCCTTCTTTAATAAGGGGGGACAGTGCAGCTAGATAGAAGAAGTTACCATTCCATACTTCAACTGTAGTCAAAGTATTAGGGATAGCTGGTTTTGTTTTCCACCAATGTGCCTGCAACAAATGCAAAACCGTTGACACACTTATTATAGCGAAAATTAGGCAAGATAGGGATAGGTGCTGCGAGATATAGGATGCTACCATTCCATACACTAATTATAGTCGAAATAATTCTTAAGAATAGTTTGTTTGTCTCTTTTTCCACTCATGTGTCTGCGACAAATGCAATATCGTTGACACCCTTATTAAGGGGGACAGCGAAATTTGGGCGGGATAGGGATAGGTACAGTGAGATATAGGATGTTACCATTTCATACTCTAATGAAAAGCACTGAAGTGCAAACCCTTGGCGCATTGTGACGCGCACGCGTCAGTAAACGCATGCGCTGTATCACTAATCGATGGGCTGGGTTTAGTTTTACCTCTTGCCAGCTCGCCCTGACCTTCGTCACCCGTTGGGTAGATGGTATCGTTTCTGGGACGAACAGACGTTCGAGGAGTGAGATGTAGACTAACCGGCAAACAAACAGACCCAACTACTGTACCCTCGCTGCGCATGCGCGCCGAGGGTTAGAGATAGTTGGTTTGTCTCTTTTTTTACTATGTGCCTACAACAAATGCCAAATCGTTGACACCCTTATTTAAGGGGGGACACCGGAATTTGAACGAGATAGGGATATGTGCAGTGAGAAAAAAGATGTTACAATTCCATACTTTGACCATACGCAAAGTAGTAAGGATAGTTGGTTTGTCTTTTTTCCCCCACTGTTGTGTCTTCGACAAGTGCAAAATCGTTGACGCCCTCATTTAGGGGGATATTATAGCGAAAATTGGGCAAGATAGGGATAGGTGCAGCGAGAATAGGATGCCATATTCTAACTGTGGTCAAAATATTAAGGATAGTTGGTTTGCTCTCTTTTTCCACCGACGTGGCTACAACAAATGCAAAATAGTTGACACCCATATTTAAGGGGCCTTTTCCCGTAGCGGGATGCTACCATTCCATACTCTAATTGTGGTCAAAATATTAAGGATTGTTTGTTTGTCTCTTTTTCCGCTCTTGTGCCTACAACAAATGCAATATCATTGACACCCTTATTTGGGGGTATATCATAGCTCAAATTGTGCAAGATAAGGATAGGTGCAGTGAGATAAAAGATGTTAACATTCCATACTCCAATCGTAATCAAAGTATTATGGATAGTTCGTTTGTCTCTTTTTCCACCCATGTGCCTACAAAAACTGACAAAATTAATAGTCGGTGCCCTAATTTAGAGGAGACACCGAAATTTGGGCGCAATAGGGATAGGGATATCACTAAGTACGGTAGTACTTAGTATATATAGAGATTGGCTTTATTACATCATTTCTATGACGACAACTTTATTATGTTTCTCAGTCCATCCAGAAGATTAGTTGCTCGCTTGTTAAAAATCTTAAAAGTGAGGGGATGGGATACACGAAGCATAGTTAATGAACAGATTTGAGCCTGCTGACAACCCCAACCCCATCACAAAATCCCTATAATTATTGTTGCCTGTTGTGTAACTCATAAACTCCATTTGGACTCATGGACAATCATGCTCAGGTGACTGACATACAGTGAAGGTCAAGGTCAGTGTGAAAATTCCTGCTCTAGAACCTGCATTAGTCAGGTGTGGCTGGACTGACATACAGTGCAGGTGAGGTCAGTGTGAAAACTCCTGCTCTAGAACCTGCACTAGCTGGACTGACGTACAAGGTTAGATGACCAGCCTTGCTCTAGGAGAGGCACTTTTAGGTGTAGCTGAATTACAGTGCAGTGCAGATATAATTATAGGTGACTTTTCCAGTGCCTGAATGAACGAGGTCCATGTCATCTGGAGTGATAATCAGTACAGGTAGCAGTTTAGATGATATAGGTCAATGACATACCAAGAGCTATCTGTGTGACACATTTCCTTAAGTGCAGAGTTGCAGGAAATTCACCTTTTCTTCCAGTGCCTTTTACACCATCCCTATATATTTGCAGGAGTTTTAACTTACTTGTCTCCACTCATTTGTTAATACTACTATGTACATCTCTGAAAGGGGGCAAGCCCCCTAATACAGAAAATGCCTGATGTCGTCATGGTAATACGCATGCATACCAAGTTTCATGTGCTGCCGTTGGCAAGTTTTGAAGAGTGAAGAAGTAAAGGCCTGAAGCTATTTGTTGTAGCAGTACCGCCTATGCGCAGTTCGCCGAGGGTTTGCACTTCAGTGCTTTTCATTTACAAAGAAATGCTCTTGCACGACCTGTCATGGATTACAATGTCTCTGCAAAGTTTCATCTCAATATCTTTCCTGGTTTTGAGATACGCTTGTCTAAACTGAACAACGACAACAAGAAGAAGAATTTTGAAAACTGACTTTCTTGAATAAATAAATTACCGATTTACTACCATACTTAGTGATAACATTGTAGATCACTAAACTCTCAACACTATATACATAGATACATATATACATGACAGCAAACACTGAGCCTAGCAACTGAAGATGAAGTTACTGCTTGTTCAGCTTTTCACGCTCTTCCATCTCGTTTCTCACCTCCAGTATATATGGCCTCATATACAGTTTGTCCTGTGTCAACAGAAACAAGCCAGAGCATTGTAAGAATATAGTTGCAAGCCTTTTTCATGCCACTATTCAATATAATTGGCCTTTGATTGTTCTCCACATTTTCATACGAAAATATTTCGTGTGACAATCTGCTTGAAACTTTTTATTGTGTGTAATAATACTCAGGTGGCTGCTCCACCCATTGCTCTGGGAGCGAGGGTTACAGTAATTGCCGAGTGCGTTAGCGTGAGGCAACTACTCCGGGTTGTATTCTCGCGATATGCGTACGTACGTACGTACATCGTCAATTAGTCACGCTTAGGAATGTCAATTAGTCACCAAAAGGAAGTGTAACTTCCGTCATTCGTAGGAAGTCTATAGCTCCGCCGTGCGCGCAGATTCGGGCTTCGCGCGCAGTCAGTAGAGCGCGCGCACGGGCGGCCTCAGTCGGACTGTTTACGCATTGGCTGGCAGGCGCGAGGCAAAATATGCGCGTGCGCATTCCTAGTAATAATAATACTCAGGTGGCTGCCATAGCACTAGGGCCATAGACCACGCACCAGAGCAATGGGCGGAACCGTTAACAAACGAACATACACCATATGAACATGAGGTGTCTGTCTCACCTCCCAGACACCTCAGCTCATCCCTTCCACCAGTGACACCCTGCAGCTCCCCAGACGCAATCTGAGACTGGGTTTGTTGTACGCGGGGACTATCGCCGTATGACCTAACCCTTCTTAGCTCTCAAACATCCAAAATAAAATCTTTAACAAGGCCAAGCAAAGAACCAAATTTATCCTCCCACAGTTCACTACCCAATATAAAGGATGCTTTCCTGAAACTATCAAGCGACTGGAAATGCTCAAACCCATCATCCCCAAGCTTCCCCTGCAGGGCAACTAAGAAATTGCTCCTCAGACTACTATATGCTGGACACTCCCACAACACATGACTCACACTTTCATACTTATCATCACACAACAGGCACTCCTTCACCCCCTCCCTCCCCCTATGCCTACCCAGTTCCTCATTTAGCCCATGCGTGCCTGACCTGAACTTAAACATTAATCTAGACCCAGCATCACTTTTCTCATGCAAGTACTCTACCACCTTGTTAAATGTCTTATACAATAACAGCTTTACTTTACTATTTAGCCCCTCTTCAAACTTTCTAATCTCCCTCTCATTAATACTGTCCCCTACTATAGACAGAAAGCCCTTCAAGGAGCAATCCCCATTTTGAATATCATGCAACCACTCTGCCTTGTCAAGACCTAATGACGAAAAGAGATCATCAATGACCTTACTCCAACTCTTCCTCTGCCTGCCTCTCCGTGGCTTAAAATTCCATTCCTGATTAAAAAGCTTCTTCGGATACCTATTGCCTGGCAATGCCGCTAACTTATACCACCACTTCAACTTATTCTTATCCCTACGCCCTTGTAACGTATCAAGCCCCATATCCCCCCTAACGGCTTCATTACATGTCTTAGACGAACACCCAAGAATGCGCTTAGCTCCTCCCAGCGAGGGTTACAGTAATTGTTTGTTTGTTTGTGGACGGCTATTCTCCCGCTACAGACTACGAAGAGGCATATAAGCGATACCAACAGCTTTAGAGGGCCAGAAAATTAAAAAGGACATTTTCCTGAAACGACATGACATGAAAACAAGCAACATGCATACGCACTGGCTAATCATGACCTGATAAACTTGCTCTGTGTGTACCTTGAAAAAGCCACAACGAAGAGCGTGTACAAACCCCCGCATGTTATCTACTAGTTTTTCTGTCCGACTCTCCGCAAGTTACATAGTAGCACAGAGGAGGTTGGAAGTTACATTACACCATTGCAATTTTTGCTGAGTCAGCAGCTTGTCTTCCGTAGAGAATGTATGGCAAAAACAAAGCTCTCGCTGAACAAAAGTAAAACAATTATCGACATACAGTTTTGTAGACAGGTAGGTCAATCCGAGGCAGAAGATAGTGAAAAGCCGACAAACCTCCCTCTACCCCTGGTTACCCAGCGAGTTAAAGCGTCAATTACAAGACGCCCTCTGCCACTCAGTACATGAGATTAATAACTAAGCTGAGCATACTATACCCTTTTTCAACACCTCCTACAACTCACGATTTAAACTAACAAACTCGGCCATAAAATGTGTATGTCAGGACCTCGGCGGCACAGACCTTGCATTCTTTCACCCGTTATTTGGAATTCTTTTGCGATTCACGTGCAATTCACGTGAGTCTTTCCAGCCTCCTCTGATAGTAGCAGGAGATCACACACACTCATAGCCTAGCCCATCAATTAGCAGTACCGTGCATGCACAGTGCGCCGACGGTTTGCACTTCAGTGCTTTTCGAGAAAAATATAAATGACCTATGTACTTCAGCTCTTCCTAACAGGTTTTTAGAAAGCTAATGCAACACATTTTTGCTAACGCAACACAAGCAGTTCAATTATATTTTTGTGCCAGTGCCAGTCACCCATAAAAATACGTTAACGAGTGAAGTGAGCCCACCTAATCTTCTGAGTGTGGGATTTTCCCACATGTCCCTCTGCAACTGGCACACTGTTACATGATTATAAATACATGCGTGAAATATTGAACTGCTAACTTCGCTTGCCCCAAAAATGTGTGGCATTCCTCTATAGTAATTCAAGTTGAGAATACACTTCGCCACATGTACATTCAAAAGGAGGGTTTTCTAATTTCACACAAAAAGACTGACAGAACTGGGTCTTCTAGAGCTACAACATGGCACGTACTGCACAACAGAGTCAAGGGCAGCTAAGTTCTTATATAAATTCCCTGCATTCAAAAGACTACGTACTTTCGCTTTACTCGCCACATAGTAAACTATTGGATACTCAAACCTCTTCATCAGCTGTCCACTGCTCCTTAGGTAAGATGCTCTTCTTCATGGATAGGTCCAGGGCTCTCTTCAAACGCCACAGTCTGAGGTCTTGTTCCTCCTGTGGAAGTCTACGAATGGCTTCTGCTACAGCAGGATCCTCTTCCATGTACAAATCTTCCCTGCGTAGACCTAACAAAGAGATGGCATTGTGGGTAGTATCATCTGTACTTCTCTGCTAGACAATCAATGCTGGGAGCTGCCTTCCGTGAGAGAAGAAGAGAGTGGTGTCAAAAGTTACACAGCAAAGCCAAAAGACCTAACACAGTAAGGTTGTAGAACACTGCTGCTACACATTTGCTATCAACCCCTAGTCTACCATTCATTGTAGTCTTGCCATTGAATGCTAGAGCATATAAAACGGCCAAAAAGTATCATCTGGCATTTGTAATCAACTCCCGCATCTCTCAATGGTTCGTTGTGCACAAACCCAAGTAACGTGTACCAGCCGTCGTTTGGGGGTGCAGCTGTATGTAAACAATCTGCGTCTATGTTTAGTAGTACGCAGGACAAACATACCATATTTCTGGTACCCAGCATTACGAACAGCCCAGGCAGACAGGGAGTTCCACAGCCTCTGGCCAACAGAGAGTGCACTTTTCGAGCTGGACACCGCCATTTTATCCTTCAAATAACTCTAATTATCGCACCCCAACGCTTTTCTGCATGTAATAAATGGGCGGAGATCTGAACTACACTTTAGACAGTGCGGTACGGAGGTATATAGCAGTCTAGTAGCTTGAAACCAAGTGAGCAGATCGGAGGGTTTGAGGTTCAAGAGTGTTTATGTGATCGAAATACTAGTACCAGTCGAGATGTTCAAGGCGTGTATCGGTCTGAACTGTGCTCGGACTATAGATTTCATCGATCATAGACACTGCAGTCTGACCTTCATCCCTGATGATGTCTATCGAAACGAGCAAACACTCGAAGATCTGTTGTTGGACTGCAACATGCTGCAGGAGTTGCCTGCGGTGAGCGGAGGGGGTGTTGCCCAGCTGTGTCTGGTGTTTGTATAGTTGGGGTGCGGTGCGGTGCGAGTATATAGGACAACAAAGGGGGTGTGTGTGGTATACATAGATCGGGGATCACTTGCTGCGATTGGGTCATTTTTGCATTTGGTTAGCTGTCCTTGTTGGCCCTAACTGTCTACTGTACAAGTATAAACGGTGCAGATGGGAACCTAGTGTGATGACACTGTGGGCTGATGCCATTGGAATGTTGGGTATGTACCATTCTGACAACTCTGGAGCAGGATGGATCGTGTTGCTATGCATGACCGATCAGAGTTGTTGTGGTCGCAGTTTGGTTGCAGCACCACCACTGGCAAATCACGGTTTTAGGGTGGCCAGGGGTAATAATACCTCCCTCCTTTGTTTTCACACATTCTTTGGAGAAATGCTGGTCAAATAATTTCTCCCTTGTCAGTGCAGTGTTTGACCAACTAGGTTTGTACACACTACTATTGTGCTATTATCATGTCAGTTGTCTACAATTTGCTGCAACTAAGGGATGGTGGGCTGTATGTTTGTAACTACAATTTGAGTAGTCAATCTACTGAACATTCTTCATCATCAGGGATGAATGTTGAATGGCATGGTTACATGTCGATAAATCAGGAATGTGGTATTTGTCATGTGGAGCCTAGCACTGCTTAGAGTACTATTGTGTGTACATAATTGTCAACAGAAACCTTCACATACAGTACTTTGCTATAGTACGTACAAGTGTATATACAATGCAAATGTTAAAAGATGTTTTGAAGCATGTTAAAGGTGTTTTGGAATTCTATTGCTCTATACATAAACTTGTTTTGTTTCTTCAGAAATTCTTCCGACTTACGAACCTTCGAAAACTGACTCTTAGCGAGAATGATCTGATGCGTATCCCTCCTAACGTTGCCAACCTCACTAAGTTGACTGAGCTTGACATCAGCAAGAATGGTATGAGCTTTGTATGTACTCAGTATCTCTCTTCCTTCAAACAGCCTTGTACTTTGTTGGTTCTCTGTATGCAGGTGCACTTTAAAACCTATGGATTGTATATACCTTTTTTATATTCAAATATCAGCCTGTTAGATGTGTCTATTGGCTAACAGCCCCTTTCTTGTTCGTCACATGCAGTTTGCACTTATAATTATTATGCTAACACATGTCCACTACCAGTAGTATGTGTGAATGTGGCAAAAGAGGCTGACTGCCTTTAACTCTCCTTCAACTGGGATAGCTGTGGCAGAACATGCTAGTTAGTACAGCCATTCTGGGTAGTGGTGCTGCCATTGATGGCCAGTAGGTAGATTTAGTGTCAACAAGGGCAAATGTGTCTCTAAGGTCTATTACTATCCAGATGTTGCACTGTGTTAACATTTAACTCTGTGTACATGTTGGGCCTGTAAAACTTTTTATGCTCTTACTATGCAGCAATTGAAGAGCTACCCACTAACATGCAGTTCTGCCGCTCCCTGCAAGTTCTTGACCTGTCTTCCAACCCTCTTCTCCGGTTGGTTGTAACTTATCATCTTATTTTTGTACCAACCAACAGTTGTACTGTATGTACTTGGGTTTTCATGTCATTCACTCTGACCTAAGTAGACGTGCGTTTTAGCTGTGATCTAAGCAGCACTGTGCACCCAGCTTCAGATTATAGCTGATGTACATGTGTGTGCCTGCCAAGAGGATATATAGTGCTATATAGTCAGCTAACTTTGCGTATCCACTCTTAGGTGTTAAATAGGTTCCTCACACAACTTGCCTAACTTTAAAAAAGTTGTGAGGTGTGTGCAAACCGACCAATCATATTGCTCTGCGCACTATGATTTGAGATATTCAACTGCTTGAGTTTGTTGGATGATACCTTTTTGATGACAGTTCTTGTGTTTTGTTACTTTACTATTTAGAACGCCAGAAACACTTTCGTCTGTAACATCCCTCACTGAACTATACATTAATGATGTCAGTATTCCTTCCCTCCCAAATGAAATTGGCAGGTGAGTTACATTAAGTCGTTTGAAATTGAGCTTCCTCGAAATTGAGTGCTAATGATTTTGTATTATGTATACACATGCAGACATCTGTAGGAGCAAGTGTATGTGTGTGTTTGTGTGTGGGGGGGGGAGTTAAATAATCTCAGGAGCACCCCTAACAGTGTTTGCTATACTTTATATTCCTGTCGATATTTACCTTCATAAATAAACATTCTGAGTGTTATGTGTCTGTGTGTCATACAACTGTTTTCTCATTTTTTACAGCTTGTCTAACCTTCGTATCCTGGAGAGCAGAGAGAACTTGCTGAAATCACTACCAATGTGAGTTGTATTGCGCCTGGTGGGTGCATACCGTGTAATGTGTTTGTGTAGGAGGTGGGAGTTAACATTTGAGTGTGGAATGTTACAGCATGGTTAAGTGAGTGTAGGGGTGTACAGGTGGTGTGACAATGATTGTATGCCTGCAGTATGGTGTAGCCACTGTGTGTACAAATTCTAAGAAGGCTGTTCATTTGTATGTGTGCAATTGTGTGTGGTCTCCATGCACTTGTGGTGTAGTATTATGACGGTTAGGTGTGTCCTGTTCATGCATAACATTACAGTTATGTATGTGATATGTTAGCCTATTTTATTGTTTCCCTCGCAGAAGCATAAAAAATCTAAAGAAGCTGCAAAGATTGGATGTTGGAAACAACGAGATAGAGTCTTTGGTAATCCATGTTTATTGTTAATGTTTCATGTGTGGTGTACATACATACATGTATCAACGTGCATGTAGTATGACCCAGTGAAGGGATCAGTAATTGCCTAAGATATTCTGGGAATGGAAAACAGAAACCTGAGAGTCCAGACAAGCATCATTCAAGTACATCACCTATATGGGACTGTGTATGTGGATCTTGCGTGTTAGATTACTCTCACTCTACACCGATTATGTGCTGTATGGGGCATTGGGTGGGGTCATTCCCAACTTAACATGATCACACAAATGAGTTGTAATAGATGGGTTCAGTACGTTTTGTTTATTTTCTTTAGCCTAATGAACTGGGGGAGATGGAAGAGTTGATGGAACTATGGCTGGACGACAACTCAATCCAAGAACTACCTCATGTATGTAATTTAGTACACCTTAATAATATTCCCGGTTTAGAAGTGTCAGTGCCACACACCAGTGCAGTTACTATTTTCAAAGCTGTTGAGTACACTGTAGCAAATGCGGGGAACTGTCTCGGTTGGTCTAAGCAAGTTCAATAATCTAATTTTCAGTTATATATTATGCTTACTGAAAGCCTGAAGCTCAGCTCTGTTTAAAACCTTAAATTCAGCTGTTAATGGGGTTGACACAAAAAGCATCAGTAGCGAGTTTAGACTGTATGCCTAGCAAGAGCTGTTTGTGTTCAATCCTCCTCTTTAATGTACCCACCTACATTCGTGTAGTCAAAACTAATATTCCACTGGGATTAGGTGTTACGAGGGTGTATTACTCTTCTGGGATTTTTTGTCAGTGCAATTGTACCAGCTGAGTCACTTCAGTATGAAAATCATTTTGGCAAGCGAAGCCTGTACCTATGTACATTGTCATCTGAATTTCACATATTTTTTAAATCTATCTGGGCAGCTGTGTCACAATAATCTAATAGAGATGTACTCATTAAACTGTTGTCCTCCCCACTCATCTCTATTTTCCAGAGTATTGTCCGGCTGAGCAACCTGGTAGTCCTGGACATCACCAAGAACAAAGTGGCATACTTTCCTCCAGGCTTCTCCCAGCTCACATCCCTCTCTGATCTTCATGCATCTGAGAACTGCCTTGAAGAACTCCCTGAAGACTTCGGTCAGTGACCACGGCTTTGTTGTAACTGCAGAGTGTCATTGGTGTGAGTCCCACACAGGGCAGCTTTTTCAAAGTGATATACTGTGTGCTATTGATTTGTTTACTTTGCCCTTGCTTATACCTCATTTGTGATCCATAGTAATCATTGTGGTGTTGGTGTGTCTGTAATTTTTGGGTAATTGGTGATGCAGGGAAACTGAGGTCACTGCATCTAGTGAAGTTGGACTACAATCATCTAAGAGAACTTCCAGAAAGTATAGGAGAGTAAGTCAGTTGCATCATAATGATACGTATGTGCCCCTTGCTACTGTAGTCCCACCAGGCTATTATACGTGTATATCAGTGCATGTGTTTTGGCGCATGCACGTCGAGAGGTGGTTGAGGCAAAAGAGTAAGTACATAGTGTATTTATATAACGTATAATTTGTTTGCATACCCATGCATGTCACATGATGACTTACCAGCCACATCGACTCTTGCCTTGTCAGAGCTCGTTTTTCCATATTTCTTATAAGTAGATCTCCTTAGCTTCTCAGTATGTATTCTGAGCTAGATTGAGTGCCCATTTCTCTCCTGTATGTATGTCTAGTATGGCTTCATCAAAATTGTCGCTGTCTGGTTTGTGGGATGATGTCTATCTGGTGAATCTTAGCTATCCTGAGTGCAAAAATATATCAGAAAACTTGTCCCAGTTTGAAAGATGGTGTGTTTGCCGTGTAAAAATGTAGAACAGAACGAAGAAAGTCAGTCATTAGTATAGGTTTCAGCGGTGGTGATCTAGCTCTAAGGATGGCTGCTGACCTCACAGAACAGTGCTGTTAGGCATGAAGGTGTGCAGTCCCAGCTGAGGAACCAGTGAGCAAACTCTCAGAAGTACATAGGGGTTTCACACTCGGTAAAGAGAAAACCCTAGTTCCAACTAAATGCTTTCTCTGTGTTCTGACTACTCGAAAACTGCACAACATGTCAGATTGTTTTCAAGCTACAACAATGTGCCAACATGTTTGTTATATGAGAGTATCACACACTTCAATCTGATTCGCTCCGCCAACATTCCGGCGTCACTGCAGATAAAACGTGTTCCCCCTCTCCTCCCTTTACTTGCACTTCGCATGCGCAGTTATACGTATGGCCTGCAAGACTATTGATCTCTTGGATCCTAACTCCCACTTTGCAGTCCAGTATGTCAATCTCCTAAATCCTTTTCCCCGTTTATCTCCAAAGTCCTAAATTACACTTCGTGGGCCGGCTAACTGCATTTAGGTCAAGTGCAGTACGTACCGCCACTTCCGACATAGGGGCAGGTTTTTGAGAACACGTTGCGGAATTACTACGTAGGACCTTGCTGTTATTGTGGTTCCCTTTGTGTAGTTGGTGGTTGTTGTTAGCAAGCATTAAGTACATGTGCTTGCTGGCAGGTGGCCGGAGTCATAGTGGCCTAGTTGCCAATAATGCCATTACATACTTTCAGAGACCACAGACTCTTGGTTGCTAGCTGAATGATTTGGGATTAGTGACCATGATTTTGTTTTCCCCTGGTTGTGTATATATATATAAAGTGTAAGCTGTGCCTTTCTTTTTCCCGATGGAGTTGTTCAATGGGGCAGTGGAAAATTGCTCGTATATAATAGGTCACCAAAGGATGAAGGCAAAGGAGCCAGAGTCAATTTCCGGATGAACATAGCCCCGGCCTCTTGCTCTTGTAATGCCCATTTGCACATATTTTAGAGCAGTCCTCCTCAATCCAGCCACCAAAGGCCTCTAATCCAGCCCTGCAACAGACAGGTTACCTGCAAGGTTTCGATGCAAACCTGAAGACCTGCTCTGAGGCTGAACTGGGACATTGTCTAAGAGTTAACTGCTGAAAGGGTAAGCAACTAAAACATCCAGTGCAGCAGGTCTACCTCCACACCAGCTTAGGAGGATATAAGCAGGGCAAAAACAAGAGGATGCAATGAGTTTTGGAACTTCTTTCAAGGCTGCGGAACAGGTACCTTCAAGTATGACACCACGCATGAAATTTTGCTGGAATGCAATCATTATTCCCACCGCACCTAACTTAGTGGTGTCCGAAGGATCAGGTATGAAGGACAGGGAGAAGATCAGACAGAACTTGAACTCGAGGTCATGAAGGTTAAATCTTAGTGCGGGAGAGAGAACAATATTCAGCCAATCTAGAACATGGGTAAAGTTAGCGACAGCACTGGCACAGGTATCAGGAGCCAAAGTGAGCAGCCAATGCTGGGATCGAAGCTTTGTCCATGTAGACAGGGAGTGGGTTCTGGCAAAGCAGCATGTCAATAATATTCTTCTAACAGAGAGACCCAAACTTGGTGTTATATCTTCCAGACTAAAACCTGCATGTATATATGACACCTTATCGGTAAAGGATTTCATCCAGACTGGCAAGAAGGGAGGCGTGCCTGGAGTTCCTCGAACATGGCCCTTTTATCAGTGTTGTAGAGATCTTGAGGGAGAACACGGGAGGATTCATGAATCAGCCATGATATATGTGAGACAGAATGGCCTGATCACAACTCCCATCTGGTGTGTGGTAAGCAAGTGGGATCTCAATGCTGCTTTTGAGGAGAAAACTGCTTCTCGGAGGTTGCTCTCATCAAGGAGGGAATGGCTTGTCCCTCTTAGGCAACGGCCTGGATCTGCCTACAGCTCAGTTTAACAGCTGGTACTCCCTTTTCGCCCTTTTCATGGTTTATCTTCACTACATTCCAATTTCTCTTCCTTCATGTTTTCTTGTCACCATTCTATTTTTGTTCCTTCTAATTTTCTTTGTGGATGTACGTACATATACCTTTCTATCCATGTTCTTCTAACTGCCTTAGGTTGGAGCATGTGACAGAGCTCCTCCTCTATGACAATATGCTCGAGTGTCTACCACCCTCTCTCTTTCACATGAAGTCCCTGGAGATGCTAAATGTGGACAGAAACCACATAGCAGAGATCCCTGGCACAGTGAGCATGAATGTGTTAATTACGCCATTCAGTTAATCACACAGAGATCACATGTGTGCATAGCCTTTAGCTGAGTTAGTCTAACCACATAGCGCTCTAACACGCGCTGCATGTATATAGGTAGCCTCTTGGACAATGCTGGACTGGGTAAAGGTCTCCCAAGTATGTATATTCCTACCTTTACAAAAGCTCAACCTGGTGTATAGGGAGGCCATTGCCATTGGCTTTTCACTTGTTATACCTAATTGTGTCATAAAAACCACTACTCTCTTTTGCAATCTTATAGTGTACACACACAGACAAGCATGCACTCCGAGAGTAGCTGCCCAACTGTATTCCCCACATCAGGCCAGCATGTTGTTTTCTGTCACACAAATGTGTATACAGTGGAAGAAAGTGAGCACTCATAATCCAGAATGATAAGACCACGCTTGCCATCCCCGAAACTTAATATAATTTTGTGAGTGGGTGGGGTCGCAAACGAAATGCCTAATATTTCGTTAAGTACAAACGCATGTCATGTGAACTCTTACTAGAGCATTTTGTAGAGAAATTCCTTCTGTAATGAGCAATAACTCAGTAGAGATGTGATGATGTAAATATTGTCTGACTATTGATAGAGACACACCAGGTTTTACAGGTGGGGGTGGTGGATTGAATTCTGATAATACTATGTGCCAAATGTAAGCTCTACACCGATGGCACTTTCTTAGTGCTGGACATGAGTGTAACACAAACTCTAACACCAACCATAACACTCATCATTACGCAAAAGCCACTCTTTTCCCATTAATACCCCTCTCTCTGCCTACACAAACTGGCCTCGTTGAGATTTCTATAATGCCGGCAGAATAATGCTATTCCTCCCTTCTTCAAAATTTTACTTTCTATGTTGCTACTCCCAGAAAGTAAACGCTTCCATTCTAGGTGGGTGGCTGCCGCACATTACACGTGCTATCACTGAGAGAGAATGAGCTGACTGAGCTGCCTGCCAACCTGGGTCAGCTGGAGGAGCTCACAGTCCTGGATGTAGTTGGCAACAGGTGACACAGACTCCTAAGTTTTGCTAATTCTCACCGGGATTTAGTCTCTTTAGTTCTCTTTTTGAAATTTTAAGATGTGATAACCATCATCCCCATTGAGGACAGCAGTAATTTACTGTACTGTACAAGCACAGCGACTACTAGCATATCACACTACTGTATTACTGATTTGATAATGTCTGTGGTGTTGTTAAGTATCGTCAATATGATGTGACTATATATGCAGGTTGAATCACCTCCCTCTGAGTGTAAGCAACCTTCACTTGGATGCACTTTGGATTGATAACAGCCAGGTACTATCATACACCTGCATGCATTGCATTCATTAGCAGTCGAAATTATAACACGTGTAATCTGGTGGGCCACTGAGTCAGTATGCTCACTTGTATTATGTAAATTTTTCAAGCTAAGTGAAGTCTTACTGGAACCTTTTTGGGTATCATGATTATAGCAGAAGTCACAACTTGCACTGTGTCACAAAGTCTTGCAAATTAATGTGACATGTTGTTCACGTGTCAGCAGCAAAATTCGATCTTCATGGTGTGGCACAAAGCGATGCAGTGTGACTGGCATATCAGGGGTGCAATCTAACATTTTCCCCAACTGGCCAATAGGGCTAGTAAGCTCTCAATTCTACTAGCCCAATAGCTTTCACACTAGCCCAACACAGAATCCATTACACATCACCACAAACAGTGTCTTCATCTGACTGTCTAGTTGGAGGTTTACTGTACTCCTTCCCACATGGTTGTACAAAGCACACACCGTGCGTAAACTACATAGTACGCATGCGCGAAGATCAGACCCGCCCCCATGCGTCGCGTATTCGATCGCCAGTTCGCTGCGGCGAAGACGCTCTACTATAATATACCGAACTAAACCATGTTATTACAACTTAACTTCGCTATTACAACTCCACTAAGTCTGTCTTGGGGAATGCTAGTTCATATTCTTGTGTAACTAAAGCTACAACTTTGTAAATAGCAAGTTGGATTGTTATAGTGCAGCGATTTTCGGCTTTTGTTTTGATACTGTTGATGGCAAAACTACCAAACATACACAACACATCACAATGCATGAGGGTCAGAATTCCAGTACAAAACCTACATCACTAAGTACGTAAAGCAAAAAGTAGTAACTAGTAAAGTTTTGCCAAGTGTACATTATAATTAACCCTCGGCGCGCATGCGCAGCGAGGGTTACAGTACTTGGTTTGTCCGTACGTACGTCTGTGTCCTGTCCGGACCGTCTTAACCCTCGGCGCGCATGCGCAGCGAGGGTTGGTTTGTCAGTCTGTAGTTGTCCGTCTGTTACCACGTTTTCTGCCACCACGCGGTAAAATAGCGACACCAACGGGTTCAGCGCTACACTGGCTTGATTTTATCGATTTTCGTAAAAGTACCGCGTTGAGAAGTTATGGCGTGAAAACCAAGTGAACAAGCTTTATCTGTGTACCTCAGAGGCACAAGAAGTCACAACAAAGGGCGTGTATCGACTCCCGCATGCTATCTACTACTGTAGCTAGCCCGTGTCAGACTCTCCGCGAGCTACTAGCGGGAGATCACGGGTAAACGCAGACTAATAGGCCCAGCCCATCCATTAGAGGTATATACAGCTCATGCGCAGTTCGCCGAGGGTTTGCACTTTTTCATTATCAAAGTGAGAGCCCTTTGTGCGAGAATGCGAAACCATGCGCATGCAGGGGCCTCCTCGTAATTGATTGGCTGGTGTAGGTATAACTGCCATGCTTGGTAGGGAATAACAGTGTAGTATCACTAAGTACTAATAGGGATGGGCATGGTACCCATCATAGAAGTATGATAGGGTCATCTTCTCCTTCAGATTGAAATCGCATAACTCAAAAACGAAATAAACATAATAGTAATGAAAGTTTGTAAGAATGTACAGTAGATATCTGTCACCCGAAGAGACTGGTCATACTTCTTTGTTTCTAAACAACATTGTTTACTGTAAACAACAACAAATAGCCCCAGGCCATACATTATAATGGGATGACATGTGTCAGTATAACTCACTATTGGTAAGAGCTATGTGAACGAAGTTTGTATACATAATGTATTTAATAGCTAACATCAAAAGCACAACAATACATGTTTGTAAATAACAACAAATAGCCTCAGGCACTTTTCTTTAAATTTACTTCTTCACTCCTCAAACTTTCCAATGGTAGCACGCATAGAGATGAAACTTGGTATGTGTGCCTATTATATTATTTCCATGACGATCACATGCTTTCATGACGACCGCATATTGTTTGAAAAAGCCTCAGGCAATTTTCTTTAAAACTATATCTTCACTCTTCAAACTTGCTAACTATAGCACGCATGGAGGTAAAACTTGGTACATATGCATAATACATCGTTTCCATGACAACCACAACAACAAATAGCCTCAGGCACTTTTCTTTAAATTACTTATTTTCTCCTCAAACTCTAACGGTAGCACTCATTGAGATGAAACTTGGTCAGATATCGTTTTCATGACAACCACATAATTTTTTATCTGGACAACAACAAATAGCCTCAGGCATTTACTTCTTCACTCCTCAAACTTACTAACAGCAGCACATATGGAGATGAAACATGGTACCCATGCGTATGACATCATTTCCATGACGACAACAGGCATTTTTCTCTATTTTTAATTTTTATAGGGGACTTGCCTCCTTTCACAGATATAGACGTAGTAATACATAAAAATGAGTGGGGACAAGTAAATAAAAATTCCTGTGAATTTTAAAAAAGAAGGAATATAGGGGTGGTATAAAAGAAAAGGAGACAAGATATGGATGGCATATACGTAAGGAATAGCTTCAATACATGTACATTGTGAGGTATAGGGACACCACGACACAATCCCTATATTGTTGCCTAGGTGAAGTATATGCCTTGCGAGTTCACACCATAAGCACAACCATACACGGTGATACACATTGGAACTTGCATTCCACTAATGCACAAGTATATAAGGAGTGCTGCTGCCCTTTTTGAATAATGCAACACAAAATGCAAACCCGCTTGAAAGAGCAACTTACAGCTTCTTTTACAGATGTATATACATACCAGGCAACAATATAGGGATTGTGTCGTGGGCTCGGGGAGTGTCCCTATACCTTACAATGTACATGTATGGAAGCTATTCCTTACAAGTAAATAAAAATATTCTTCGAATTAAAAACGTTTGGAATATAGGGATGCCATAAAAAGCAAGGAGACAAGACAGGGATGACCTAGTGCGCATGTGATGCAGTAGTACAATGGATGATGGTTACATCTTCAAACTGACATTTCTTGCTCATGTAAATTTTACTCCACACAAGCCCTATATTGTCGCCACTCTTACTCATGACATGAGTTTTGAATAATGTAGTGTGAAGACTGGCAAACAAATTCTGTAGAGAAAGCACCATTGTAAAACTGGTTAGTTGAGCGAACGTTGAAGTAAATACAGTCATGATTCAAAACGGAGGACCTGTCAGAGAGGGCTTTTGCTTCCAGTCTTAAGTGCATAGGAAACTAGTCATAGCTGCACATCATACGATAGAGATCACTCGTGCTTTGCGACAATATAGGGCTTGTGTGGAGTAAAATTAGCATGAGCAAGAAATGTTGATGTAACTATCATCCATTGTACTACTGCACTAGGTCAACCCTGCCTTGTCTCCTTGCTTTTTATGGCATCCCTATATTCCAAACCTTTTAATTTACTTGTCTCCTTTCCTTTTTTACTGCATTCACATGCATGGTGTGCAATATAAAAGGGTTATATTTAGGCATAAGTAGTGGCCTTAAGCTATCGCCTCAGACATTTTGTCGTCATTCACATCAGTGCACCAAGTTTCATTGTGAGAGGACCCATCATAACCAAGTTATAGGCACTGACACCATTAAAAGTATTTTTTGCTTGAGGCTGTTTGTTGTTGTTTACAACCATGTAATTTCTGTTTCTCTTTATCATGGTACATCAGTGTACCAAGTTTCATTGTTATAGGACCCAAGTTAGAGGCACAGACACCATTTACAAGGTTTATTGCCTGACGGATGTTTGTTGTTGTTTACAAACTTGTAATGTTCACTAATGATTGGTTGCATGTGTGTACAAAGTTTTATCACTCTGGGTATTAGCTTTACTGAGCTAGAACACTTTATTTGTCTCTATCATAATGTATCGCCTGGGCCTATTTGTTGTTGTTTACATGTAAACAAAATTGCTTATGAAGAGATAAAAATGCTCTTGCACGACCTGTCATGGATTCCAATATCTGTGCAAAGTTTCATATCCATATCTTCCGGTTTTTTAGATATGCTTGTCTAAATTGAACAAAACAAGACTTTTTTTTGAATAAATCAAGTACTGATTATTAAATTTAAGGGATACATGCTCATTGTGACGATACGGATCAGTCTGATGTGTCAAAAGTTGGACCTGATTGAAACTGAAAGTCAAGCATGAAAATCTCATATGTATGAGTATAATGCATGATGACCTGCATCATCCCTATATACTAGTACTACCATACTTAGTGATATGCCATCCCTATCTTGTCTCCTTTTCTTTTTTATACCATCCCTATATTCCTTATTTTTTTAAATTCGCAGGATTTTTATTTATTATTATACACAGTGGATTGTAACTGCACTCTGCTCTGTAAACTCTAGTCTCAACCACTTGTGGCCTTACATCCTGACTTGGAGTCTGAGCCGTCTGTTAACAAGAAACTGACATGTGCATACCTCCCACAACAAGGCCCATACAGCCCAAGTCTAGGTTTGTCTGATGGTGTGTTGCGTGTGAGAGTGTGTTGTTTTTCTGGTGCAGTATGATAGACTAACAAGAACCCATTATTTTAAAACACACTTTTGCCGATGTGTTTACACTAATGTTAAGTATTATGTGCAATATGTTTTACTTAGTATTGTTTTTTGCTTTATGTGAAGTAGAAAACTTCATGGAGAGTGACAGCATGTCAGAGGGCCAGTCAGTGGCCAGCTCTCTGCCCAGAGACCTGGAGAAGAGCAGCTCCAGCAAAGTAGTCCGAATGGGAGTTGCCTTTGATCCCTCATCTGGACCCACTGAAACCGACCAGTCTTCAAAAGTAATAAACTGCTACAGTTACTAAATTGTGCTGATATGCATGTAAAAACATAATTACAATGACTTGCATCTCCTGAAACAGTTGGTGAGATTCCCCACCCCTTTTCGACGAGATATGAACAAAAAGAAAAAGAGGATGAACAAGTACAAGCCCGGAGCCACTCCTACTACCACAATCTTCAAAAAGGGAAGCTCGCAGGTGAGAGATAAATGCCATCGTCACAAATTGAAATACAACCTTATCAGTTACTTGAACAACAGTGATCATATGCATTTGCAGGATGATCTACTGTCTTCTTTATCATCCTCTACCCATGAGGCAAGTCCAGAGTCCAACCCTGCAATAAAATCATCTGTGGATTCCATGGAGGTAGCCTGTGTATTTGTGTGTCAATATAATATGCACACATGCAGAGATGAGTAAATGTGATTATGTACCATAAGGAAGTGTGCCAAAAGTGGTTTGGTCCATTTGTTGCGTACTTACTTGCATATACGGCAAGCTGGTGGGTGTAGCCCTTTGCTTTGCTTTGGTTGTTGACATGCATGTATGTATGTACCTGGGAAAGGCACATCTGCATAATATTAAGATGTAGATATGCATAATTCTATGCAGGTTGTTACGATGCAGATTGACGCCAGAAGAACCGAGTCTCCTGATGACAAAGAAATTCGTAAGCTTCATTTCTCTACTTGTGTACAGCCACTTCAGTGTTGATGATAAAACCAATGCCTTATGTATACATGGCAATACTCTTTGAGAAAAACCTTATGATAAAGTGTTTCTGTTGCACCTTGCAGTGTGAAGATGCTGTTACATGGATACATGGGTTTATCCTTGGCAAGCTTGAGGACATTCCCAATTACGTAGTGGGTTAGGTGCAGTTTTATGGGTGCTCACATGCTCGGTAATGTGTAGGTTGTAGGTGTGGAATTTGGCTAAACTACATCATGTATACCTTATACTGCTACTACACTTTGTGTAATGCATACCGAGGGGCATATACAGTGCAAGCGCACTAGTGTGTAGTATAGTTATACATGTTTCCCTGAGTCCTAGCCAAATTCTTTCTTAGCAGTAGCATTGTTTGCATACACTATGCCTCGTGTATATAAAGGTGGTACCCCTTGAGCCACTCTCAGTTGTGCGGTGGAGCTAGTTTGTAGCTGCAGTATAGCACTGCAATATATTACACTGAAAGTAAATTTAGCATGTTGTGTGTTCCTATATGTATGTTGTTCTTGCATTTTAGTGTAGCTAAAGTGAGATAGCTGCAGGTAGAAGATGAGTGAGCTAGATTTGAATGTCTGGTGCTGTGTGTAGGTCACACAAGCCCTGGCCTAGCTAAGATGTCTGGGATGCATAATCTTGCTAGTTCAGAGGCCCTGGACCAGAGCAAGGCAACTGATGAAACCTCTACTACTGTAAGTTACTTGTACACATGCACATTATTTGACCAAGATACAGTCTAGCCTAGCTTGTCAGTTTAGTTGGTCAAGTTTAGCGTGACCATGCTATTTTAGGCACTACAAATGTTTTCAGAGCTGTTGCACCTTCACTCACACATGAGTTGGGGCATACATGAACATGTACGTAAGTAACTGTGTGTCAAGACTAATAATGATGATGCTGTAGTATATGCCACATACAGTACCTATCAAGTCTGAAATCTGCTGCATTGATTATAGGCTGTAGAGAGCCTTTTGCAGTTTGCTGTGTGGGGGATGTGAGTGTTCATTGCTGACTCTAAATGGATTGTTTTGCATTTGGGGGTTTATCTTTCAGTAAACTGTTTTGAAAACTGTGTATTATAACATATGCAGAGCGATGCTCTAAAAGATGCAGAGTATTCGTATGCTACGGAGGTCTCAGGGTTGTCTCAGTTGCAGACTGTAGAGGTGAGCCAACAAGTTGTGACTTGTACATACATTGTATACACACTAGTAAATGTACTATATCTTGAGCCTTGGCTGTTAGTCATGTTATGGGGTTGGGCTGGATATGTTATGGGTAGTTTTGTGTGTGTGTTCTGTTTTCATGTTAGCCTAGTTCATGACTAGTGCACTTTTGCTGAGAAACTGCCCTACTATATAATTATTGCTGGGTGTGTTATCTGCTGCTGTATATGCGGTATGCAGGTGACTATAGACCTTGTGAAGCAGCCAGGGAGGACATTGGGTTTCTCCATAGCTGGAGGCAGAGGGTCTACCCCAGCCTATGAAGATGTAGATGAGGTAATCGAGTATGCTAATCACATATGTGTGTGTACCTTGTGTATCCCACCATTTCTCCATGCAGAGTATATTTGTGACTAAGATAGCAAGTGGTGGATTAGCAGAGCAGGATGGTAGGCTCAGGCTTGGAGATAAACTCCTCAAGGTGTGATAGATGTACAAGATGTATGTAAAGCTATATGTAAATTGCATACACACACTCGTAATATGTACTTGCATCATGTCCCTGAAATTAAACCGTCATTAAGATTGTGATCAAACAGGTTAACAGTGTGAACATGATGAATGCCACCCACACCGAGGCAGTGACAGTGCTCAAGAACGTGAAAGAGGTGTGCAGGATGGTAGTGTCACGGGAGGTTCTGGTGGTCATGCCAGAAGAGCAACTTGAGAAGACTGAAGGTAAGGACCTGTACAGAGGCAGGGTGGGGGAGGCTTACTACAAGTGTCGTATAATGAAGAAACACAAAACATGTTTTTGTGTAGCCTTTGGATATTGTAGAGTGTCCATGATTGATACGTGGCATACTATTATGCAGACCATGAGCATGATAATTGTACTCGGTATAAGGTTTTGTTACATTCTGCCAACAAAGTTATCTGATCAATAATCTGCAATGATTCCACCCTTCCCCCCACAATGTTCCATGTTGTGCTAGCTACAGTGATGAGCAGGTGTGCATAATTGGCGAGCGAAACAAGCCCACCTAGACTGATGTCTGAATTTAAATACAGCGGTCTAAAGGAAGCTTCACTCGATAAAAATGAGTTGCATTTATTAACCCTCAGCACGCATGTGCAGAGTACTTGGTTTGTAAGTGTGTCCGTCTGTCTGTCTGTTACCACGTTTTCTGCCACCACGTGCAAGAATTTGCCAAAGAGCGACTGTAACGGGTTCAGTGCTACACTGGTTTGATTTTTAAAAAGGTGATTTTCATAAAACTACTGTGTTCTAAGGTTGTGGTGTGAAAACTAAGTGAACAAGCCCATATGCTAATTAGCACAGGCTTGCCTCAACCGGTCCGCTTGCTCTGTGTATCTTGAAGGCACAAGAAGTCACAACGAAGGGCGTGTATCGACTCTAGAATGCTATCTATTACTGTAGCAAGACTCTCCGCGAGCTACTACAGAAAACCATTAGTAAATGCATAGCCCAGCCCATCAATTAGCGGCATCGCGCATGCACAGTTCGCCGAAGGTTTGCACTTTAGTGCTTTTCATTTTAGTCGTAGTTGCATTACTTTCAAAGATTTAACAGAATGGATATTCGACATTAACATATTGCTCTAATTGATAGACTCCCACACTCCGACTCCCACACGTGAGGATACAGCGACTGTGTCAGCTGTTGCTGTTGCTGGAGTACCCACCTCTGAGCTCTCAGATACTGGGGCCAGTGAGGAGGGAAGGGGCTTTGCCAAAAGGATTGTAGCTGAGATACTGGATCGCTCTGTAACCAAGTACCGCAGTTCATTAATAGAGGGTGATACGGACGCAGATAAGAAGGAGGAGAGTAGTAGATCAGACTCAGCTGGACCCAAGAGCAACTATGTAAACTTTGACATAGCCCAGACTGTGATAGTGTCCTCCAGAGAGGCTGGCCAGGAGGAGGAGGAAGAGAAGGCAGCTGCTAATGAGGATTTTGGAACTGAGGATAGGGAAGGGTCCAGGACACCTACTGGTTAGTAATTTGAAGTACTTGTTTGTAGTGCATATTCTGAAAGAGAGTGAGGCATAGAAAACTAAGTGGAAAGCAGTGTTTGTGGTTGCACTACATTATGTTATGGAATTTGGTTTGTCTGAACTATAATGTGCTTGTGTACAACTGGTTTTCACTGCAGAGGCCAACAGTTCTGTGCTGAGTCCAGATGATAGAGATACCTTACCTTCTCGCACCTCAGTCCCTGCTGTACATGTAATGGAGACAAGTTTTGATGAAGACGATTACCCAACTGAAGTACGTTCTGTAAATACACCTTCTGGATATTTGCTTGTCTGAACCCTGGCTTGAAGGATGCGTTTGGGAAACTGAATAGTTCAGACGACTTTAGCAGAGTGTAGAACCAACAGCAAAACGCCTACTAAATCCAATTTTTAGTTCCTAGAAAGCTAGGTTCATAGTTATGTGTGCAAGTGTGTGCTCAGTTGCAACTAAGAGATAGGATGAAATTTTTCACTCTTTTTTGCCCTGCTATTACGTCTCACATTACTCTGTTGTATGTATGTAGAAGGTAATCTTGGATCGTAGTGTGGGAAAACTAGGCCTCAGTATCATTGGGGGCTCTGAGCATGCCTCCAGGATATTCGGAGAGGGTCGACCTGGCGTGTACATATCTAAGGTCAGCCTTTCTCTCTCTGCGGATGGTGTACTGATAACATGTTCTTTGGCTACACAGATCACTGTTGGAGGTGCAGCAGATGCAAGCAAAATGCTCAGATTGGGGGATAGGATACTTTCTGTAAGATTTAGCTACAACTTGATTAGCCACAAACTTGAAGCTTTATGTGTAGGGTTGATCAATATATATATATATTTATTTATATAGGAAGTGCACAGAGAACAGTTGTTGCATTCCTTTTTCTCTGCATCTTTCACACAAACACTTTTATCAGGTGAATGGTCAGAATGTGCGCCACTCGACCCATCAGCAGGTGGTACAGTGGCTAGTGTCCCAGCAAGGAAACATCGAACTGCAAGTGCAGCATGTCCCTCAACCTGCTGGGCTAGAGGTGATTGTGAGTGCAGTGTGTGCGTAATGGATACATTAGCAAACACAAAGTTTATTCTTGTGAATCCACACAGCTGTTCTTTTACAAAAAAAAGTGAAGGATAAACTTTTTTGTTTTCTTTCATTTGTACATCATCGATGAGTAAATACCGTACCACAGACTGTGTTTGTGTGACTGTTTTCAGTATATCTGGGGTGTATGTCTACCCTAGGTTATAGTGATAAAGAAATCTGCTTCTGCCAAATTGGGTGTCAGTATCAAGGGAGGGACCAAATCCACCATGGGAAACCCTCTTGACTCAAACGACAAAGGAATATTTGTATCAAAGGTATATACTATGTATGTATATAGTACAGAGTGTATTAGTGTAGTAGCAAGCAAATCTCATATATATGTACTTGCGTATTGCATGGTTGTCCCAGTAAGTTGCAGCCTAGTGAGGGAGCAATGACTCAGCAATCACATGTTCCTTGTGCACTCACAGTACAGACCATATAGCGTAAACCATGTCTATTACTGCATGCACTAGATCACGGCCAAAGGTGCGGTGGAGAAAGATGGTCGGCTGAAGGTCGGGCAGAGGATCCTGGAGATCAATGGAACCTCTCTGCTTGGAGCAACACATATTGTTGCAGTGAGAGCCTTGCGAAGCAACCCCATGGAGGTATCCCTACTTGTGTGCGATGGCTACGACCCAAGGGAGGTGGTTCGTAGGGAGAAGGAACAAGAAAGGCTTAGCATCGGCAGCAATGCCAGTGCGACACTGGACACTTCCAGTCTCAGCAGTGAAGGTGAGCATCTAGTGCACTCTCAGTGTTGTAGGCATTCACATTGTTCCCCTCCCCATGTTCCTACACCTAAAGTGCAGTTTTTGTGTGCTAGCGCCAACAAGACAAAAACCAAGGGTACACATAGTAAACTGCCCGAAAAGGGTGGCAGCAAAAGCACTAAACCAGAGCCACATCATGTCAATCAGAAATGTGTGTTTACCTAACAGCTGTACTGCTATCTTGTAACAATACTACTATTTTTAACCCTTGGCGCACATGCGCAGCGAGGGTTACAGTACTTGGTCTGTCCGTTTGTCTACGCTTATTCTCGCACTACGGGCCACGAGGCGGCCTATGAGCGATACCAGCAGCTTCAGAGCAACGAAAGCATGAAAAGTAAAGAGGTGATTTTCCTCAAACGAGTGTGTTTTAGAGATATGGCATGAAAACAAACCAACATGCACATACGCGAGTGCATGTTGACTGGCGCGCATGCATCATGTCAGTGTTTTGCCGGAGTATGCGCATGATTTCGAATCGTGATGCAGGCAAAGAGAGTGTATCCTTGTTGTCTATGCCAGCTAGGGTTAGTTGTGTCGACCCCTATTCTGGTGCTAGAGGTTACGAGGCAGCCTATGAGTGATACCAACGGCTTCAGGGCTATGAGGGCATGAAAAAGAAAAAGGCTGAAATGACTGCATTGACTGGAGACATTATTATGATGTGGAAACAAGTGAGAAAGCCAGTATGCATGGATTACGTCGACCAGGTTTAGCCCGCTCAGCGCATCGTGGAGGGATGTGTGTGCAGTCCAGCATTGTCGCTACCCACTGATGCAACTAGCCTGTGTTATGGGGAGAAACTGGCTCCGTTGACGATGCATGGCCCAGCCCATCTAGCTTACGTCAATGCTACAATGTTTGCGTTTTGCGCCGAGGTTTTGCACTTTAGTTCTTTACTCAATTGCACTGTATGACTTTTTTCTTCTACTTAGCATCGCGATCATTGGATGATGCTGTCCGGATTCTAAGTGAGAGCATGGATGCCCTACATACGATGCCATATGTGAGTGTATATCAAGACCAAGATAATGGTTTAATCTGGCAGCATACTGTACATGTTGCAATACTAAAATCGTTTTGATTGGAAAGTGCACATGCACGTGTACTGTATGGCGGTAAACTTAACTTTTATATTCGTTGCTTGCCGGTCTTACAAAACACTATGTATACACGAGCTATAGGAGGTCTCTTAAAGTAGTAACTTAAGAGTCCTAGATTACTGGCTGTCTGTATGCTTCCCAGGAAACATTCTAGAAAAATAGTGATTCTGAAAGTGTTTTAGTGTTGGCAGATATCCACTCTGCACACATGTACGTACATAGCTTGTATCATTAACAGTGTGCGATCTCTGCAGATTATGCGTGGAATTATGTATGTACACAGGCATGGATGTGTGCACCTAACAATATAGCTACTCACCTTGTTAGGACTGTGCAGCTTGGCTAGCCTGGCATTCATGAATCGTTTCGTAATGTGCATGTGACCTCTGTACCCTGGTGGTTCTGCTTCGTAATGTTAAAATGTAAAAAAAAACTATGTACCTTTTACTTGCCTCAGGCTTCAGTGAGGCTGAGTTCCAAACTGAGTCAGAGCTCAGCTGCCATTGTTGATCACAGACCAGTGACTGCAGAGGATCTGGATGATGTTCTTAAAGACCTTGCTGAATTCAACATGGGGACTTCTAGGTCAATGAAATTTATGGGGTGTGACTATTTATGTACATTTAATTATCTGTTTTTCAGTAAGGAAACTCCAGACACCTCCACACCTGTACCTGCTTCAGAATCACCTGCTCCTCCTCTTTTTGTGGATTTCACTTCTGCCCTCACATCTGAACTTTATCCATTGCAAAGCGGAGATCAGCTCCCCCTTGGATTACTAGGAGACGACACTCCAAGTAAACAACCTACTACGTACTTCCAAGTCTAATAGTGTAAAAATGTCAGGGAGCATGTGTTAGTAGAGTCTCAGTGTTTGTTCAGTCATGAATGTGTATGTCAATAGTGTGTAAGACAAGTAGCTGCTGTCAGCACATTGGTTTAGTGTTACGTACATAATATTGGGACTGTGCAGAACCATGCGAGTCGGAAAAGGAGAGTGCTGTGGACGAGACAGAAGAGTTTCCTCAGGTTCAGGTGGAGGACACCAGTAGCTACCTAGACCAGTTGGACAGTGAGGTCTCTCATTTGGTAAGGAGAATGGGCTATATACCAAGTCAAGTATAAGATTGTTACTTGCTTAGGTATGCGTAAACCATTAAGCAATGCATTAAGTAGGGTTTCTACACAAGTTTCCTTACCCTAAGATAGTGCACTCTTTAATAAACATCTCTATTATCATTATTGTTGTTATTCTGATGCAGCAAGATGAAGTTTTGGAAGAGGAAAACCGTCTGGAGGAGGAAGGAAAGGAAGAAAAGACAGAAGAGGTGTGTAAAGAACACTACAGTGTATGATTTTATTGTCCACTCATTTTTGCAGCCCCAAGGTCGCCGCCTTACTTCCCAGCGCAGTATGCCCCGGATCCCTGTAGCAGAACCTAATGTGCAACTTACTCCAGAGACCAAGCGCAGAATCATGAAAGAAATTGAAATTAATGTATGTTTGTAAATAACCTGTGAATGTACATATGTAGGTGTTTCAATGTTAGTCAACATTCTTGCAATTGCCTTCAAGTTAACTGTATGTATGCTTTCCATCTTTGCACAAGCATTCTACATCTTGTATAATTACTTCCTGTTGCTATTTGAAGAAAACTTCTCTCTCATCTTTTACTATGGCCCATAATGGTGTGCAGGCATGATAATTCTATATACGTATAATAGTTGTGTGTGCGTGGGATGTTAGCGGTTTTTTACCGTGAGTTCCTGGAGATCGTTTTTATGACGAAGGGTTCAAAGGTTGATGGGTGGGAAGCCCCACCCTTCTTGTTAATGCCTACGAGGCAAGAGCTGTCTATGTGAGTATACGGAGGCGCTAGCACCGTCTTCTCGACTATACTAAAGTTGCGCGAATATGCGTCTATGACGGTTAATCGGTTAAAATTTTACGTTTTAATGAAGGTGGAATCCCCAAAAGATGAAGGCCAGAAGAAAGAGGTATGCCTCTTATTTAACTCTCTTATTATTGCAGCATTATAATAATATTATCATTATCTTTGTTTCAGGCTATGGATACATTAATTGGAGAGGTTTTTGATGAGGTATCATTTGATGAGTTTGAAGAGGTAAGGCTCTATCAGACTCTCAGTCTGCAGTCTACCTCTTTTCTTTACCAATCTAGCAGCGCTCAGGGAGGTCTTCAGGTCGCATTAGTGGAAGCCTCACTCCCACTACCGTAAGGCCAGCTTCTGGCCAGTGGGCCTCTACTGATATGACTGAGCTACTGTCTGCACTAAATGCCGTTGGTAGGCAACAGGTAAGCAAGTTATTGTATTTCAAGTACACTGTAAATCTATCAGGTGTCTTCTGCCAGGCCGATAAAATGTTTTTGTTGACCAAAATTCGTAATAATTGCATATCATAAAGCTATTGGGGGGTAAAAAGCATACTGTTTGTTAAATATTATACTGTGGCACATGTACAAGAGATCAACTGACCCCAGACAGATCTCCTGCATTTTGTCAACTATTAATTAAGGATCTTTATCTTATACATTCTAATTATGATTTCTGTAGACTGTTGCATGTCTTACACTGGCCCATCATAAACCATTTTTGTCTTTTGTTTGTACATACATGTAGAATAATTAGCAAATACTATACACTGCGTATGTGCAACTCGTTCTGTAGGCACGAGTTGAGGTTGCTCCAGCAGTCCCAGTTGTGAAACTTGTTGCAGAAACCCAAGAGACACGAGACACAGTATGACATGATTATCAAGTGGAAAAAATGACAGTTTCCTCTAGAAAGATTGGCAATGTCCTAGCCATAGATTAACTGGCCTAATACAAAGTATAGGCCCTATTTTACCAGTAGTCAATATTATTACCCATCCACAGTGAGTTAATAAGGCATTCCCCACTAGACTACAATGGTTGTGACTGACACATTCAGACTAATGTTTTTTTGTGTGCATGTCGCCACCCTTTTAGGTAAAGCTGGAAGCTGCCCCACCAGTTAGCAGTGTGTCTCTCTCAGCAAATACAGATGACAGAAAGGTGACTTTTCATGATTTCAAGATTGTTCTGCTTATCCTCCCCCTTGTCTCTGCAGTCCCAAACACTAACGCCAGCATCAAACACACACGGAGTTTTACTTCGTGCTGAACCTGGCAATAAGGATCCAACTATGAGGAAATCCGGTTAGCTGTAGTGTGTATCATAGAATATCTTCAGTGTGCATCCAAGGGGCGGCATAGAAAATTCGGCAGGTCCAACAATACTGTACATAAATACTAGAACAGTTGCACATTTTAGGGACTTGTGGAGATGGGGCTGTGTTGCTGTGATCAAACAGATCAAGGACGCAGCCACTGTTCACACACGTACTAGGCATTCAATAGGGAAGTCAACATGCGCAGTTCCACACACAAAATAAGCAAATTGACGCCTAAATCCTGCGGATGAAACACCATATGTACTGCAGACAAAACTTTCGCCACAGAACTGGTATCCATTTGAATTTTATCCATCTGCAGCTCCTCCTAAGGTTGCAGAAAAGCCTGTGCATGTTGATCCAGACAAGCTCTCTTTTAAAGAGAAGCTAGCACTGCACAAGAGGACATTGGAGGAGCATAGTGACTCTGCTGTGAAACCTCTCCTACGACCATCGAGCTCTCAGGGAGGGTATAGAAGGCCAACTACTCCTGAACTAACTGTGAGTAGGGCATCAGATCAGGCCACTTCTACAGATGATACTGGCTCTAAAGGTTTGCAGCAAAACTTGTGCTGCCCTTAGTGTTATGTGATTCTTCCTGTATATTTCAACAGTGAGTAGGGCATCTGAACAGGCTACTCCTTTAGATGATACCAGCTCTGAAGGTTAGCTTTATGCTTTTGCTGTGACATCCTGTGATTAATGCACCTGCTTCCATTTGGAGTTGGGCGTCTTTTATGGTTCAATTACCCCGTTAACCTGGCTAAATCACTTACCCATGTAAGAGAGGGATGTCCAGTAATGCCACAAAACAGGAAGTGACGTCAGCGTTTTCACTGCCTCCGTCGTAGCCCTTGCCCTTACCCTATACCATACTATGTATTGAGGGTAAGAGGAGGCTGCATGTGCAGTAGTACAGGAATGCATGAAAATCCGCAGCCGTGGGTCTCTGGATATCTGCTCTTACATCTTCTTGTTCCAAGTTTCTGTGCAACAGAAGGTTTCCTTCGCCTTGTGTGTTGCGTTGTATTGCGTTGTATTGCACAATTCGAGCCCAGCCTGCTGACCTGCCTTAGTAGAGCATTTCCAAAGAGTTTCGTGGGTTCAAGTTCCACATCTTCGTTGTCAGTAGGTGTCATTAAAATATTTGCCTTATTTTTGCATATAGCTACCCCACATTTTATGCTATTACAGAGTGTATTTCTCCGAAATTGACTGAAGAACAGCTTTCAGCTGAAGAGAGAAGACTAAACAGAATAGTTAATAGACCTGCAAAGGTATGGGGTCTGGTGAACACAGTCTTGTTAACTCTTGTTATGTAGCGCCATTCCAAACTGAAAGTGAAAGTACGCTTTGCTACATCTTGTTTTAGGAGACTGAATTGCTGAAAATTCACCTTTCATAATCATGAGCACACGTTTATTTACATGATATCCACCTTTTTACCTACAGTATCAGGTAACTCCTACAACATCCACTGTTGAGCAAAATGGAGAAACTCCCACCATTAAAACTACTACCATCCACATTGCTCAAAACACGGGATTGAGCACGAACACCAACAACAATAACAGTAATGCTTCCGATAGTGCCAGCCACTGTGGACTATCTGCATCTCCTGTATCCTACACCCCTCAAGTACATCCTCCAGTAACATTTATCACAAGACAAAACGTACAGGAGCGAGAAAAAACAAAGACATGGAGGGACCATACAGAACTGCAGAGTCAGAAAAAAGTTGGACTTGAATCCAAAATTGCTGCCGACAAACCCAGCTCAGACACATTGTAGTGAGCATAACACATATAATAGTGGTATATAGATCTAAGTGTATTTATGGAAAAGTTACTGATTTTTATAATCCATTTGATTAGCTCTGATTGTAGTGCAACTGTTACAGTCAACATTTGCATTAATATTTTTATTGCTTGTGCTACTTAGATACTTGATACATTTTTTGTCTGCCATTTTTCAGTATCTGCACAGAATTATTTTAAACTCACCCCAACTTTTTTCTTTAATCGTTATAGCATTATTAGGAGCATGAGCATTGTGCATTACTGCTATTACCAATTACAACTTCACGAATAGTACAGAAAAGTGCATTCAGATCATGCACTTTACCACCCTTATGGAAGAATCTCATAGGATACATACATATCTAGTCTCGGTACCAGTCCCTCTTACAAAGTTGTAGTCAAGTGGGGTTTGAAGAAAAATTGCGCAATACACCTACCATTAGGAAGCTCGAGCGGTACGCAAAAACTTGAGAGTCACTTCTACCCCCATATTATTCTGGGCGTGCCCAGAACAATGTACTAGGGCAGTTCATAACCTCCCTTCTGAGAGTCCTGGTACCGAGACTATCAGCTAACTAAAACATGGCATCAGCTTACAAAAATGTTTTTTAGATCCAGTCTTGCAAGAGAATCTGCAATGTTATTGTAGTAAAAACAGCCATAATGGGCTTTGATCTTTATTGCAACAGGCCAAACAAATACATGACTGCTTATCCCTTTCGGTCACAAAATGTTGTAAAATTACACACTTCCAGAAACGTCAAGAAAACTTGCACATTTGTGAACTTTGACCCGTTAAGCAGGCGGCATGGGCATGGCGGCATTATCTCATACAAACCACCCACGCATCCTCAGAAGTGGTCGGTCGGCACTTGGATGTGGCAGTCGGAGCTTTGATGTTGCTTTCATCTACCCTTTCAGTACTCTAAAAAAAAACCAACAAGGTCCGGATTGAGTGAGACATGTCTGAGCAGGCTGAAAGGCAAGCACAGAGGCTGTGCGTAGGTCTGTAAAACGGCAGAAAGAAAGATCGCCACAGCGCGCGTGCGCGGGATGAAAGGGGTGTGTTGATTCGGACAGAATGACGCATGCGTGCAGGAGAGTTGCTGGAAAACGCCGATCGGGCGCAGAAGCCGAATTCGTGACTGAAAGAGTTATACATTAGGTTTCTATAAAATAAAATAAAACATGTTCATGTGTACCCCATGAGTAGTTGATAGAGCCACTAAACTCTAGCCTGTGGTTTGAAAAGCATCCCTTGCACATAGGTATGAAGAACTGCCCTTTTCTGACATTTCATAGCACAACTTTACAACTGGGAAGTGAGTATATTGTCTGACCCTCCCCACATGTGCTTTTCTGTGTACTTTAAACACGCAGCTCACATGTAAATGGAGGCATACTATTTTTTTAATGTTTATGGAGTGTGACAAAGACTAATGGCTGTTAACTCGGTTACATGCTACTGTTCTTGATCTTGAACGAAGACACAGTGTCTTTCCCAGAATTAAAAAGCCAAATGGTCACTAGAAAGCTGGAATTCATGGTGTTGGCCCGTGTTTCACTCGTGCTAAATGACTCAATGCTTGAAGAGCCAGTTGATTGAATGTCAACCATAAGCACAAGGTGCTCGTTCTTTTGCTGTTTCTTTGGAAAGTGTTGCCGTGAGTGTCATTGATTGCACTTGTTTACTTATGATTCACGGCAGATGGAAATTAAAAATCAATTAATAAACCCTCAGTATGATCATGGCATAAAGCGCTGTCCTTTGTCATAAGCTGTAGGTTTGTCAATCCTGAATAAAGTGTGTGCTGGCTATTATTGGTGGCTTCAGGTGCTACAATGGAGGAACGCTAAGAGTGGTTGAAGTGTGGGCATGGGCTGCCAGCATTCTCTACACTTTTGTGCTGCATTGTTAAATATTGTTTGTACGTAGTCACTGAATGATGGTGCAAGTCAGTGTACATCTGCATCAACAAGTAAGCAACTCAGATGCGGATTCACTCTGTCTTCTCACTGCATTATAATTATGTGAAGTGTCAAAGAGAAATGTGCCGAGTGTACGTACATGCAGAATCATCGTTAACATAACAATATATTCACTCTACATGCTACCTGAAGGTAGCGATGATTTTGAGCACTACTAGTGGTCCTCAAATTATACCTCGACAGTATGTGCAACAGGAAAAACAGGTCTAGTCTTTGTAGTCTGAAGCCTTACAACAGATAGTACGGGCGTGGCCTCTCAGTTATAAAACCTACAAATCCTAAGTGGAAAAATAGAGCACTGTAGAAAAGTTTAAATGTAAGCCGCAGAGGTCAAGCCTCTGTCAGAAGCGCTTTCTATGATCGGGCTGCTGACGCCAAACATTTTAATTCCGTGCTCATCGATTGGCTAAATCTCGAGAGCGTTCTTGTAGCACTCAGCAATGCCTCAAGCGCGTCCTTGTGCCTGGCTAGCGACTACAAACTAGTTAAAGCACCGTTTTTGCTCGTACTCTATTGGACTTTTGGAAAATGTGCACTCTCGCTGCGCGCCCATGCTAAAAGACCTTATCACTGTTGTTAACATTTGCAACGCAGCATTTTGAGGAAAATCTATCACTGGTTTGCCTCTGCTATGTCTGTAGAGCTAGCATACAGCCAGACACACAAACAAACTATTACCTTCACTATGTAATTCCGCTCTCTAAATGGGGCTAACTCAAGCTTGAGAAAATAATAGGAATATTATAGTATACCACAACACAAAGAAGAAAGTGTGAATAAAACAATGAGAAGTGTGATTGTTCGGATATGATATATATAAGCAAAATGCTCTTCAATAGTATGTCTTACTGAGACCAGGTATGTAAAAACGGTAGTGTAACTGATGAACAATTTACACACACCATTCCAGCAGTAAACATGCTCTGAAGAGAGAAATAAAATAAGAAGACATCACTGTAGTCATGGAAACACAAAAAATAAGTGAACTGGGTGGACTGGACGTGTGGACTCGCATAACCTTTCAGACAGGTTTTACAGCATATCTCGAATGGCTCTGGACATTACACCAGGTTACTAGCAGCAGTTCATAAGTACTGGCGCAGGTTAGTATGCACGGTCAACCTATGCCAACATTTTGGCTAGCCTCGTGGAGCCATGCATTCTCGGGAGAGGAGAAGGCCTGGTGAACTGCCTCCCACTTGTTCCTCAGGAATGTTTTGTCACGTTATCATGAACTGCAATATCGTAACATTGTGTAAAAAGCTGACATTACGTGGGGGTGTGCGTGTACTACACCACTCGATCAAGAGTCTCAGTCTAGGTTTTTGCCAGTGCTAACGACTCCACGGTGTACCGAGAGTTGCTGTAGAGTCTCTTTGACTCAGAGTCCTACCCACAGCCGGCGCCAGAGAGAGCGAGTATGGGAAGAGTCTAGTTAGTGACACGGTACCCTCAGACTTCAGACACACTGTCTGTAACTGGGGTCTGGGGTTAGGCAACCTTGCACACTTCTTACTGGGGAAAAAGACTCAAGTGCAGTAGAGGATTTGGGTCAAAAACAGCAAGAAGACAGCGCAAACCAATCACGTTCCACGCGACAACCAAAAATGTGTGGGCGATTTACGTGACGTAGCCATGTACGGCAGCGTAGAGGCAGTTTGGACATACGTACAATACTACATAGTGACACTCGTGTGAACAAGTGGCACTGCAATGCTACGAGATTGATTTGGAAACGCAGTCATGTCTTGTCTCTCACTCACACAATAACAGTCCAGCATACTGGCCATAACAGAGGAGCAGAGCAGCTTTCAATCCTGTATCAAAAGCGCAAAAGTTTTTCGTAAGAGCCCATAGTGCTCACCAACGACTTTTAGTACCTACTAGCCATGTTACACTGACAGAAGACGTGATGTTCTGTGCTTTTGGATGAAAGGTAGCTTTGAGTAAGACTGGTGTGAAAAAAGAGAGAGACTGCTTGACCTGTGGAGATGTCACTGACCATCCCAGCTCACTACAGGCAAGAGAGGCTGATGTCTCGGCAGATCCAACTGTTGCACTCGCTCCATGTCTGTCATGCCACATGAACTCAATTCACAGGGGAAGTAACCATGTCTGCGTGAACCCCCTTCATCATCTTTTACTTGTGTCCACCTGGTTCCAGTATGATTTGATGTTCTGTATGTACATTCGGTCACTAAAGAAGTGGTTGACGGTGATGTATTGGGCCTCTAGCTACAAGCAGCCTACTGTTCGCAGAAGACAATGATCCGAGTGTCGCTGTGTTAGCCATGTAATGACTGCTGATCGATACTTATGTACTTTTGCTTTTGTGCTTGAAAAGGGAGTCATCAACCTGCACGATGACTACTGGGCATCCAAGTGTAAGTGGTACATCTATGTTGAGGAGACGCCAGCTGCAGATATCGGTACTGGTACATCTGGACTGAATTCTTCTGCTCCACCTTTGCCACCCGAACAGCATCTGTCACTTGGTACTGGCGTACCAACCAGTAGACAATAAACTGCCTCAGTGAGATTTTATTCTTCAAAGACTGTCTTATCTCGCAGCCCAGCTGACTCATAGCAATTGTAAACTGAGCAATTCAACCACTGGTGTTTTGCACTGCGTTAGAGCATAATATTATAGTTGTACTGGTTAGTTGTTACTCTGCAACTCAATTGGCTGGTTGTGAAAGGGGCAGTTATTGGTCCTAACTACGTATGAGACCTGCATTTTGACTCTATCGATTAGTATACTTAACCTGTGCAACGGTGCCATTGAAGTAATTGTATTTTTCGGCATTCTTGATGTTCCCTTATCCCATGCTGCAGAACAGGAAGTAGTCCCTCCTGAGTGTGTTGAGATTTCTAGGAAGTTTGGGACCACAGTCAGATAGAGCTACTTGTATCGTTGTGTGACAATACCGACAGCAATGCCTGCCTGTAAGCAGTTAAGAACTTGAATTTTAAGGACCACTTGCTCCAGGAATTCCATACATTTTGCTAAAAAAAACACAGTGGTTCCTGTATGGGTGTGTGTGTTTATGATTATCTTGAGGTGGGGGCCCCACTTGACCCCTCCCACTCTGAACTACATCTCATTTAATGTTCCATTGTGCCACGTAAGCCTTTAAGCCCCATACTTTTTGCAGCCATTGTATGTTGTTCAGAAAAAAAGAAAACTACCTTTCATTCAGTTGCAGGTGTTGAAAGATGATGGCCTGCACATTCACCAGCGGTCTGGGACTGAGATCTGTAAAGAAGCTTCATCCTGTACGTAGCTACCTATCATCTCCTCAGAGAGCCTGTGCTGTATCATTTTGCTAGGGATGATGACACCACAGGCATTGTATCACCAATGATACAGGCATGCAGTAATCAATTGTTTACTGTCACATGATGTTTGTTCCACGGAAGAACAGGCTTACTTTCATTGCAAGTGACTCTTTAGCAACTCTGAAGTCCCAGAATCTCCCTTCCCTCCTTGCTCAGCATGCCTCTTAGGTGTTGCTGTGCTGCCTCTCCTCCTCCACTCACAGTGCCATGTAAGCCTTTCAGCCCCATAATTTTTGCAGCCATTGTATGTTGTTCAGAAAAAAGAAAACTACCTCTTCTTTAGTTGCAGGTGTTGAAAGATGTGAAAGAGATGGCATTGGCCTGCACATTCACCAGTGGTCTGGGACGGAGATCTTTACCCCTGTCTCAGGGGAAAGGTAAAAGAAGCTTCATCCTCTAGGTAGTTGTTACCTATCATCTCCTGAGAGAGCCTGCACTGCTTCCTTTTGCTAGGGATGATGACAACCACAGGGATTGTATCACAGGCATGCAGTAATCCATTGTTGATTTATTACCGTCGCATGATTTCCTGTTTGTTCCACGGAATAACAGGCTTACTTTCATTGCAAGTGACTCTTTAGCAACTCTGAAGTCTCAGAATCTCCCTTCCCTCCTTGTTCAGCTTGCCCCTCAGGTGTTGCTGTGCTGCCTCTCCTCCTCCACTCACAGCCTGACGTACTTCTGCCAACTTGAAGCTGCGCCACCTCTTGGTCTTCGCCGATGCATCCAGACTGGACACTCATGATCGGGACACTTTCACCAGGCTCAAAGGCATAGGCGCAATGATTCATGCGTACTATTGTGTATAAACCTGTCCCTTTGTAGTGTTACGATATCACTTGAGGGGGAGGTGCTGAGTATACTGTTTGCAACTGCTGGTGCCTATTGTTCCTCATTGGTTGGGTTGGGGGTGTGGGGTGTATTTGATGGTTCAAGAGGATTTGAGTGATGGTGAGATCTGATGGTGGCTGAACGGCAAAGAGGTACAGTTACTCTCACAGGTGACGAGAGTTGATCTGTGCATCATCAGTGCTGCATGAAGGGGAAACTTGCTTGTCAATGACACCGTTGAGGCATGTACATTTTCTGCAACTTGTCTCTACTGGTGGACACATGCAGCATTGCAGGTCCTCTACTTGGGGACCTGTACCAGGCGGACAGGGATTAAAGAGAGCTGGTTGGAGTTGGTAAGGAGCATCCCCAACAACCAATGTCCATTTCTTTGGCCTACACCAACTCTTTTTTGGCCGACCTCCTACCGACTGCCTCCAAAAAATGTACGCATGTGCTGTAGCCATTGTTGTCATGTGCCTGCCAGTCGAGATGTGCTGTTACACTATTAGCCTTTCTTGTAATTAACCCTCGGCGCGCATGTGCAGCGAGGGTTACTGTAGTTACCCTCGGCGCGCATGCGCAGCGAGGGTACTGTAGTTGGGTTTGTCTGTGTGTCTGTTACTCTCAATCTCACTTCTCGAATGTCTGTTCGTCTCACAAACGATACGACCTACTTAACGGGCAATGAAGGTCAGAAATTATGAGCGGTTTTCTCTGAAAAATGCTTCGTTACAGAGCTACAGCGCTTCCACCATTGTACGGCTAATGCTAGTCGGCCATTTTTATCGCTGCGGAAAAGGTGCATGCACTTATATTTTCAACAGGCTCGGGTCCGCTTGCTCTGTGTATCTTGAAGGCACGATAAGTCACAACGAAGGGCGTGTATCGACTCCCACATGCTATCTACTACTGTAACTAGCCCGTGTCAGACGCTACTAGCGGGAGACCACGAGTATACTACATACTAATAGCAGCCCAGCCCATCAATTAGCGGTACCGCGCATGCCCAGTTCGCCGAGGGTTTGCACTTTAGTGCTTTTCATTGGGTCTGTGTGTGTGTCTGTCTGTTACTCTTCATCTCACTTCTCGAGTGTTCTTTCGTCTCACAAACGATACGACTTACTTAACGGCCAATGAAGGTCAGAAATTTTGTGCGGTTTTCTCTGAAAATGCTCTGTTGCAAAGCTAGAGCGCTTCCACCATTGTACGGCTAATGCGTAGTCGGCCATTTTTATCGTTGCGGAAAACGCGCATGCGCTTATAGTTTGAACAGGCTTTAACCTCGACCGGGCCGCTTGGTCTGTGTATCTTGAAGGGCATAAGAAGTCACAACGAAGGGCGTGTGTCGACTCCCGCATGCTATCTACTACTTTAGCTAGTCCGTGTCAGACTCTCCGCGAGCTACTAGCGTAGATACCACGAGTAAACGCACACTAAAAGCCCAGCCCATCAATTAGTGGTACCGCACGTGCACAGTTTGCCGAGGGTTTGCACTTCAGTGCTTTTCATTTTCTCTTTGCAATGAGGCACACGGGTTAATTCTGGGTCTGGCGAGCGAGCATGACCAGTACAATAGCTCGTGTGTGTTTTGCACATATTTAGAACCACGTAGAACATTATAGTATGTGCAGCGCCCGACAGAGCCAAATATATATAGAAAATTCCCGCATTGAACATTATGGTATGTGCTGTGCCCGATAGTCTTCACACATTAAAAATTCCCGCATTGAAACGACTATTCGAGGCATGCGAGGCATAATTTGCAAGTCCACTTAGTCTATTCAAGTCCACTGGTTCAGTCTAGTGATTGTGAGTACAAAATGTGCAGGTTACCTCTTTAATACATGGGCTGGGCTATGCTTCTCGTGGTTTCTCACAATCTTGCTAAGAGTCTAGGGGCTACATACACAAGCTAGCGGAACCTGGTTGAGCATGTTAGCTTGTTAGCAGTGTAGTGTCCAATCCGCAGGTATCACTTTCTAGCAAACTTGTTGCATGTGGTGGCATAACAGACAGACGGACACACAAAACAAGTATATACGTACCAGCACATGGGTGCAGCTGCAATGAAAAGCACTTAATTAAGTGCAAACCTTCGCCGCACTGTGAATGACTGTGCGATACCGCTAATTGATGGGTTGAGCCAAGAGCTCACTCGTAGTCTCCATGCTAGTAGCTCGTGGAGAGTCTGACATGGGCTAGCTACTAGTAGATAGCATGCGGGAGTCGATACATGCACTTCGTTGAGACTTCTTGTGCCTCCAAGGTAGAGAGAGTGGACCAGGTGGAGGTAAGCTAGCGCGGTTATGCATAATTATTGGCTTTTTAGCTTGTTTTCATGGCATATCTCTCGAATGCAGTTATTTCAGGAAAATCGCCTGAACCTGTTGGTATTGCTCATAGGCTGCCTCATAGCCTGTAGTGCCAGAATAAGTGTCGACACACAGACAGACACACCAAGTACTGTAACCCTCAATGTGCATGCAAAACATAAATGCATGCATGCGTACCTGCCCAGTGACTTTGAGTGAAAGTGACTGAAGATGGAGTGGAGGGTATGGATTATGTAACTGACAAACACTGCATATTCCACCAGACTAGACAAAAAGACGGTAAGAGTATTTAGATCAAAACAACATGAAAATCAGCCATGACTATGTTAAACAGCTTAAAAATAGCTAGGACCTTTCAAAGTCAAGTCTAGTATGGCAGGACTTACCCTTCCAAAAGTTATAATTTCCCCCCGAGAAAAACGTCTGCAGTAGGCACCACAAACAAACAATAAGCACAAAAGAAGCACTTTCTTAATGCAAGTAGCCAAACTTGAAAAGATGATTCGGGGCCTTCTTTTACTTGTTAGTATAATGTGTCCAGTTCAAAGTATGCAGAGGCAATTATTGGATGTGCGTAGCAACTGTGATTTCACATCATGCATTATGCTTAATAGCTATTATCACGGCACAGCGTCTTGCAATTCTCCACAGGGTGTCCTAAAAGTGCATTAGACACAAACTGACCATTTCAGAGTGTTCCACTGAAGGATAAACAAAGTGTTCCTGCAGGGATATATCATAATCCGCAAATTTTTACTTGCATTTTCCATAATATTTGTGTGATAGTTACACACTGGTATGTATATGGGTACTGTAAACGTGTAAGTGCTGGCATGGATGACACGATGATGAAAGCACAACTATATCATATCTACAACCTTATAAACCTTTCTCAGATTAAACCAAAATGCATAAAATGTGGCTCATGTGTAATGACGTTGATCTATTTTGGGCTATGCATGTGTTAAATTTGATTGGGGGTGTTCCACAGACAAAATTTGACAGTCCAGTGGTCCCGTCAGTTAGTCCAGTCTAGACAGCCATAATTCTCGATAAATCCAGGTTTTACGTACTTACACCAGCATCTTTGAGGAGTTTGGCAAGAGCTCTGGTGAGAATGATGCTCTTTTTGGCCCTTGTTACTGCCACATAGAGGATGTTTCCCTCTTCAACATCTGTAGGACGGAGACTTGGAGATGTTTCTTCTGGTGACCAAGCTGGAAAAACAAAAACAAAATCATAGTTGGGAGGAAAGTTTGGGCACTGTCGTACACAGCAAACACACTTGTGAAAGGGGCACACCGTTTAGCTATGAACACATGAGCTATTTTCAGTTACAGTGCAATACACACATAATGTGACCCTGTATGCAAAGAAATTGTTAATAACAGTACACCCTTTTTCTACAGCTTTGCAAAATTTTAGTGACCCCTCCCTCATGAAGTAGTTTTCAAAGGCTTTGCTGAACTACCAAAGCTAAGAACCCAAAGCTAAGACAGTGTGGGTCCTGCTTATTGTTCTTGTATAAACAACAGATTTTAGGCTTCTTTTTAGACAATGTGTTAACAATTTGTGTGCCAAAGATCAGCACTAGGACACACATCAACACTAGAGCATTCATTTAAATTGAAGGAGCACTGCACAACACTAAAAATTATAGTGTATCACCGTTAAAAGGAAGCAGAATACACTCTGGGAGAGTCATAGGGCACATGAAGCAGGCTATCTTTTTACATGTGACAGAATTGATGAACAGACCTCAATACCAGAATGGCTCAATAGCAAGTACACATACAATGTCGGTCTTCCTCTTCCTGTCCCAAGTAATCATCAGTCAATTTGACAGTGTCAAACTCCAGCCCTTTGCTCTTGTGTGCAGTAGAGAAGACGATATCTAGGAGGACAGGGGCAGTGAAAAAAGCGAAGTCATAAAAACATTAGTTGGCGAGCAAAGTTAGCCCACTTAGTGGTGTAAATGCGAGGTTATCTGCATTTATGTTGTGAACCACACTAGCACGACACACCGTAATATTTTAAATACGTAAGAAATGCACTAAAGTGCAAACCCTCGGTGGACACACGCGTGTCGAGTATACACTCCTAATGATTGATGGGTGGGGCTATGCTGTGAATTGCACGTGGTCTCGGGTTTACCCTCTCTCACACGCTTTTAAATGGGGCTAGCAGTAGATAACGTTATAGGCACCTGTCGAAACTTCTGGTTCTTACTAACTGGCAGTGCACAGCAGTACAATAGTCATATCCTTGCTTCTCTCTTTACTCCATCCATCATCTCCCTCGTCACTTGCCAGGCTCGTGCCAAGACCTTTGTTGGGGAAACTCAACATTCCTCCTCCGTTGTAACTTCTGATGCCTCCACAATAATGCGAATGTGGTCGAGGTAAGCCAGAATATATGATATTGTCTTGTTCACTTAGTTTTCGTGCTGTAACTTTTGAACCCAGTGATTATAACTTAAAACTCAAGCCAGTGAAGTGCTTAACCCGTTGGCGTTGCTCTTTGGCCGGCTTGTTGCATGTGGTGGCATAAAACGTGGTAAAGGACAGACGGACACACACACACACACATTTAAAAACCAACTATTGTAAGTGTGCCGAGGGTTAATTATTTTACTTATGGATATATGTACTCTGTACCTGCATGTGATAAGTCCTTGGAGTGCATAGACCTGATTTTCTCAATGAGTTTGGGCAGGTCTTCATATTTCTGACATATCTGAAGAACAACATCATCATCCAATGCTAGTTAGCCTGGTACCCAAGGTCTTGAGAGAGTCTGGTACTCACGTTTTTGTGCATGCATCTATACCAGTATTAGCTTTTCCAACTGATGCACCCAAGAAGCATGTACAATGAAAAAGCACTAAAGTGCAAACCCTCGGCGAAATGCGCATGCGCGGTACCGCTAATTGACGGGCTAGGCTATTAGTATGCGTTTACCCGCTAGTAGCTCGCAGAGAGTCTGACACGGACTAGCTACAGGAGTCGATACACGCTCTTCGTTGTGACTTCTTGTGCCTTCAAGATACACAGAGCAAGCGGACCTGGTCGAGGTAAGCCTGCGCTAAATATAAGCGCATGCGCATTTTCCGCAGCGATAAAAATGGCCGACTACGCATTAGCCGTACAATGCTGGAAGCGCTCTAGCTTTGCAACAGAGCATTTTCAGATAAAACCACTCGAAATTTCTGACCTTCATTGCCCGTTAAGTAAGTCGTATCGTTTTTGAGACGAACGAACATTGGAGAAGCGAGATGTTGAGTAACAGACACACACACAGACGGACCACACAGACATACAGACAGACACACAGGCCCAACTACTGTACCCTCGCTGCGCATGCGCGCCGAGGGTAATGATGAAGTAAAATACTAAGGCAATGCACTAGACAGTATTGTTGCTATCAAGTGCAGTGAGCCATAGGAAGCCATCCAAGCCTTAACTGCTCGTAAAGAACAACTAGTGATGTCATGATACAAATATGTATGCTGATTGCAGGAGAGATACATGCATGTGAAAACAGTGAGTACCAGGTTCTTTCTCCACTACAGATAACATTAACAGAGTATGTAGTGCATAGCCAAGTATATGGTCGGATCTCTGACTTCTACGTGTACTAAATTGGGGGGCGTGACTTTACTAGTACACATACTTGTACGTATGTGCGGACATCTGCACCTGGCTGGCTTAACAGTGTCACTCGCCTTGATCTTATTCATGAGAGAAACATTATCTGTTTTCTCAGCAAACTTGACCAGACTGTCAAAGGATTTCCAGCTCTTGATGAACTTATGAGTAATCTCGCTGTTTCTTCCCCTTCGCAGATTGTTTATATCCAGGTACATGTCAAAATCATACTTCTGAATCCCCTAGTGGGAATTAAAGAGCAATGAGGCATTAACAAATTCAAAAAATTGTTTTCTTGTTCATAGAATTCAACCAATGAAGTTAAAAAATGTGGTGAGGTTCCCGTAAGCCTTGGGATACCATTGGAGTTTAAGTGCATATTAGTGCTAGGGTAAAAGAAAACATTGCTGGCAGTTTGGCTCCTTCCTACCTGCTAACGAGTACAAAAAACGACAAGCTTACACCGGCAAATCCTAGTTTGAGGGATGCTCCACTTCTGATAATTTTCACCATCTCGTCAAAGAGAGTGATGTTCATTCGAGCAATTATAGCAACCTGACCCACTTCGTTACCATCCAATCTCCCTACAATTAAAAGCATACATAAATACAAGCATTGTGCAAATGTGTTGTGTCAGCAACTGGCTAATCCCGAGAAAAACAGTCCAGTCTTTTTTGATCAGGTTTGCTCATTAAACTGCATCGTTTTCCTTTCCCTAATGTATGTTACACTTGAGATACTGATTGGGCAAGCTACAAACCTGTATGTGGGCTGCCGATCAGTGTCTGTCTCCAGACATTCTTCAGGACACTGAGGGTACAGGCTGAAACATATGCTATCTCTGGACCAAATCTGAATGACTGTCCATTGTGTGCGGTGGGAGAAAGCAGGTACAGTGTCTAGGATTGCCACGGACTATCACAGGATATCCCATGGTTATAGAGGCTAAGGGCTACTGACAGGAACAGGTATGATATCCTGGGACTCCCTGGCAATCATGGACATCACTGAAAAGCATAAACAGAAGCGCTGTCACTCTTACAACACAGACACACCCAAAAGATTAACTTCTAGGTATACATTAAATACTTCAGTGAGGTGAAAAATTCTGTTGGCTGAGATCTGCTCCAAGGCATTTGTTGCTCCCCTGAAGCCATATATTTGTTGGTGAGTGTCCCCAACAAAGATCTTGGCACAAGCCTGGCAAGTGACGAGGGAGATGATGGCTGGAGTAAAGAGAGAAACAAGAATATGACTATTGTACTGCTGTGCACTGCAGAACCAGAAGTATCAACAGGAAAAAAGCTGATCATAAATAATTAGATGATGGCATTGATAACATGGTTTGATGTAAAGAATGTTCTAAGTCTCCCTAGAACACCTGCTAGCAACTAAACTCCACTTAGTACCCTACGCATAAATTTATGAGAGTATGCCCCAAGCGGTAATGCAGAGAAGTGACCGTAGCATCTGTTTAGCAGCAGATAAGCGAGTTTCAAACCACTAGGAAAGAGCCCGATTGTCACAGTGGTGTATACCCAGCTTTGCTTTCCGGTATATTTCACAGACACTTCGAGCGAGACTGAACTAGCTGAACGGGCCACAAATGGAGCCCGTTGTTGCAGATGTTGTTCTAGGGTGTTGCGCAGCTAAACACTAAAGCTAACCTGTCACAGGGGCATCATTCCTCGCAGTCGGTCTTGGATGATGCAATAGTAAAATCTTGTAGTACTTCCGCTCAGGTGCCTAACGTACATAACCAAACCTGGTGTCAGGTCTTGTGCCTCATCCACCAGAAGACAGTCATAGCCCCTGATCTCAGGCTTGCTCAGTTGAAACAGCTTCAGGTAGCCTGCAACAAGTAAAGGGTAATAAAGAGTGCCTATCTTTCAAGTGACAAACCGTCATCTGACATTCTGATATCCTTGTCCCTGGTATCAATCATCTTCTTCCAAACGTATGCAGCTTCTTTAAGGATATCAACCCTGTATTTGGGATCATTCAGTCTTCTTACTTGGGCCTGCATAATATATAACGTAAAACAACCACAAATGTATAAACCGGGTTAGTATTACAGACACTGATAGGCAAAAACAACGTTTGACATGCAGTGAGCTTAAAATTGCTGAATGGCAGAAAGCTTTACAGCAACAGCCTTGAAATATAGGAGGCTTGACAGGAAGACATGCTGGATTTAATTATTGGACATGCTAAATCCCGGAATACTTTCCATAAAGCTGAATACTGAGTATAGGTCCACTTCTGGAGGAAATTGGTACAGTGGAGAAAACCATAGCTATACATCTTTTGGCCAACGTGATCCTATCTTATGACCTTGTTGAACTTCACTAACCCCCCCCACACACACACACACTACTTCAAACAGTCAATTACTGCGTGCTCTTCTGGAGTGACTTCCTCATTCCTCCTCCTTCTGATGGTGGTGGGAATATGCTCATCCAGAAACTCATCATCACAAGAAGCTATAAACTTTTCGACAGTCTGAAGGATGCAACGAGAGAATATGAAGAGAGACAGGCCCTTTGGTGCCTTCACACATTGTGAGATGTGGTAAGAGTTGACAGAGCCTCTCTTCGCAACGTATTTCCAACTGTAAGGTAGGACAGGAAAAAGGAGATATTAGTACTTAATACACTGGGAGTAATCCCAAACGTATGAATTTTCAAGGTTCATGTAACAATCTCGCACAAAAATGTATGCACCACGCCCATCTGCCAACACTGAAACACAGATGAATGTGAGGTAATAATTAAGTACATGTATCCTTCTGACCCGACTGCCACAGGGTCGCCCCGAGAGCCGTGGGCCAGGGAGTGGAAGGTGCGACACTTGACATTGCAAGGGAAAATGGTTGCAGCATGTTCCTGGACAGATCTGAAGGGAGTGATAGGATGGGAGTTAAAGGAAAGGTTCGTGTATTGCCCCAAATACGTGGTAGAACTGTGTATGAGTAAAAAAACGGGCAAAAAGGTGCTGTACTTGTTGTAGACACAGTAAAGAAAACTCATGTTTGGATTGAGTGCTGTGAATCGAAGGAGCGTTGTTGTCTTTCCAGTGCCTGTAAACAACAGACATCTATCATTAAACTCAATTATTCCACAAAACTGTACAAATGTAAGAAGTGTATTTACCAGCAAATGCCATAACTTTGATGACTTCTCCTGGCTGAAGTCTGTGGTTGACAACCTCAGACTGCTCTGCAGTCAGCTCTCTACTAGAGCGCTCACTAGAGAGAAGAAAGAAGAAAGGAAAGGCAAAAGCAAAAGACAAAGTTTTTCTATAAGCATTGACTTACAACGACCACTATGGAGGAATCTTACTTTTTAAATACCTTTAACTCCACTTATCGGGTTATAGGCATGGCCCCACAACAACGGGCCACTTATACCTGACTAGTTAACACTATCTGTGGGCGAAGGAACCAGGTTTTCCCTGCGCCACAACTTGCCCGCTAGATCACGTGATCAGCGCCACTCCCGCCGGCGTCACGCATGCGCAGGACGGCGAGGCCGGGGCGTGGGTAACTCCCGCGCAGGATTATCCCCTTCGGTCAGCGCTGATCACGTGACCCCGACGCGGCTTTAGCTCTATCGGCGCATCCATCGACTGCCGGCCAACTTGTTTCGGGGGATGTGCGCACAAGCCCCATCGAACGGGCCAGGCGCATAACGTTGGATGGGGCGACTCCCCCCCTTGATACTCTTTATTCACATCCAAAGATGGAGATCTAGCCCCCACCCCGTCTCTCTTTTTTGGGGGGTGGGTGGGTTGGGCTGGGTGGTTTTAGACCAGAGCGTGAAACTGCCGTCTTCACCCTTCGTGTTTATTCTCCGAAATGGTTGCTATAGCCGACGCACGCCTGCTGCACAATTTTCCGCTGCTCGAATTTCCCGCTCGAAACTTGGGCGCTCGCGCGCATGCGCCTATTGTATATACTCTCTCCCTCGCGCGCGCCGCCCCCCTACCTACTCTCGGCCGCGCATGCGGTTCTCGCTTCGCGCGGCGCGGGCTTCTGGTTCCTTCCGTTAACTACGTTAAAGTTCCTTAAACTTCATTTAACTCCACTCATCGGGTATTAGGCATGGCCCCACAACAACGGGCCACTTAGTTAACACTATCTGTGGGAGAAGGAACCAGGTTTTCCCCCCGCTAGATCACGTGATCAGCGCCACGCCCACTGTCGTCACGCATGCGCAGGATGGCGAGGCCGGGGCGTGGGCAACTCTCGCGCGGGATTATCCCCTTCGGTCAGCGCTGATCACGTGACTCCGACGTGGCTTTAGCTCTATCGGCGCATCCATCGACCGCCGGCCAACTTGTTTTGGGGGATGTGAGCACAAGCCCCATCGAACGGGCCAGGAGCGTAACGTTGGAAGGGGCCCATGGTCTGAATTGTCGAGTCCTCCACCCCGGCCGAGGCGGCCGCAGTAGCCACCCAAATCCGGAAACTGTGTCCAGCATACAGGTTCTGGGAACACCGATCTCCGTCAGAACAGCCCGCAGACGCAAGATGAACCTGGCCTTGGTCATAGGCACCGACGCTGAATTGATGAAGAATGGGCCAGGTCGGTCGCCCCGAGTGGAAACATAACTCATAACGGCCGAGATCGGACACAGCTCGGTTCCCGTGCGGCCCACTATAATATGGCAGCCCCTACCACTCTGATCAGTCTTCGACCGCTTCAGGTGAATCGTCGCCATGGTGGGTAGAGACGGATGGTCGAACGCAACATCCCCCCACCCCAGGTGGAGACTGTCGTTAAACTCGGACACCGATGAGAGTAGAAGCTCCCCCAAACGGAAGAAGCCGAAGAAGGCCGTGCAGCAAATCACCCAGAACAGGGGTCTCTCCGGATCCGAGGATGTCTGCAGCGCCACCCTTATACGACTGAGCAGCTCTGCCGTGATCGGCAAACGGACATGAGCAGAGTCCCCCTGCTGTAGGCGGAGATGAGAAACTCCCGCCTGAACCCTCTTGAGAATAGGGAAGGCGGAGGTCTCGCGGGGGTCCGGCAGTCCCAGCGATAGCTGTGCGTTACGGACGGCCGCTACGTACGATTTTACAGTCTGAGGTGAGAGCCCTTCGTCTGCTAAATAGGCTACTGGAAATTCGGTTACTGGAAATGGGGTAGATATACCAAACCTCTCACAGAACGAGCAGAAACGCCTTATTCCCGAGTTGTATAATCTTTGGGTGGATGTTGCGATCCCTGCCTGAAAATATCTGCGAACAGACTCTGCCATGCCGGGGACACCCAGTCTATCTCCGGAGGCAGGAGCACGAGAGCCGTTGGGCTGGGGGCAGAAAGGACTTGCCGTTCCACCCACTGACAAAGGACTTCCACCAGGCCAAATCAGACCTAAACTCCCGATTCAAGCGGATCGGGTGGTTTGACCGGGAGGAGTCCGGCATGCTATGTAGGAGGTCGATCATCCTACCCAAAAAGGATCGGCCCGACCTGACCACTTTGTACGCATGGTTCAGCAACCCCACCAATGACTCCAACTCCTTCCGTTGGCAGGCCTTCCGATCTCCCCATTCTTCCAAACGAGCCCTGAGACGCAAGAGCTTTTCCTCGGGGAGTCTCAACTCACAGGCCAGCGTGTCGACCTCTATGCCCAAAAACATGAACCTCTAGCGATTCGCACACTCCTGACGCAGAATAACAAGTGCGACTGCGCATTGCTCAGATCCCGGGGCCCCTACCACGACGAAAAATAGTGATAAATGTAACTGACCCCCTTTTGGCGAACATGCCATTCGAGGGCATCTGCCACCACCGTGAAAGTCTTTGGGGCAGACCGCAAACCAAAGGGCAGCATGGGGTCGATATACACCTTGCCATTCCATCCCACAGCTTGCAGGGGACGGTCCTGCGGGTGAACGGGAATGATCCTGTAGGCGGACTCTATGTCAGTCTTTACGAGGAGGGCACCCCTCCCTAGACCCGCTGCTACCCCTGCAACTAGCTCGACTGACGTGTAGGACAGGGAACAGAGGGCAGGGTCGATTGCATCATTGACGCTGGCATCGGGTGGGAAAGAGAGATCAGTAATGAGGCGCCATTTGCCCGTATTCGCCCCTTTTGGGATCACCCCAAAATGGTTGATGTGGCAGGGTGGGAGCACAGCGAGTTCCTCCTCTCTGAAGGGGCCCAGCATGCGGCCCAGAGAGCATTTCATATCCAGGTATTGCTGAATCACCTCCGGGTGCTCCTGTGCAGAATGCATATTGCGAGCTGCCGACTTGAGTGGGGATGAGCGGTTGAAACCAACACGAAACCTCCCTGAGACCTCTCAAAATGTAGCGTGCAAATGCCTGATCAGGGTGAGAGCGCAACGATTCCTCCCACGTCGACCACCGCAAAGGTGTGCTCACCACTGATAGCTGCTCCCAACGCCCGACAGAGTCTGGTCGGCAGAGCTCTAGAGTAATCAGGTCTGCGGTGTATGGATACTGCAGCGCCCAATTCTGTTGAGCACGATACAGGCAATTGTTAAGTGACCAGCTATGGCTGTCACACCCCTAGTGGGTGGAGAAGACTACTCTATAGCGCTACCCTTGAACTACAGGAGATGAACATACTTTCATTTCCCATCGTCACACGTTACACGTATATACACATAATATTACAGTGAGGGAGGGATGGGGTCTGGAGACAGATACATGCATAATAACTGCTATACAGTTCTGCAGAGAACCCCGAGCAGGAGCTTGACCAGCGTCGTTCACGTCTCTGACCTATCGGGTAGGGCTGGGGGCCGGGAAATGCTCTGCCCCGAGCTCCGTTGCGGTTCCTAACCGGCGCGCCCGTCGCCGGTGCCGACTCTCGACATGGGAAGAACACGGCCGGATGCGAGCCGAAGCAATCCTGGTAAACCGGCATCTCGAGAAGCGACACCGATTGTCGTTGTAGTTGCAGCTGACCTGGCGGTCTGCCGCTGGCTGCGTGTGACCCCCCAACAGTTGCTGTTGGACAGGGACGCAGAGCTGCCGCAGGTCGGGGAGCCAACCCCAAACGAGAGGGGCCGGATTGTGTGGGCAAGTCGCCCCACCATGGTTGTCGCCCAGGCAGTGCGGGCACTGCGGGACCACCTTGGCCCTGCCAGTGAACGCCTCATTGTAGAGCCTGCTGTTTGGCGTGGACCAGTTCAGGTCTTTGCGGGCCAGCATTTCCCTCCGATATTATCGGTCGTAGGCGACCCAGTTTGCCCCATCATAATTGTGGGCCGCCCTCAATATCGTACTCTGATATGCCCAGAGCTCTGGGGCTTTATCTGGGAACCTCGTAGAGGTGAGGGTGGCCATCCTTCTGTAGCATTCGAGCCAAATCTTGATGTCTGTCACCGGCAGCTTCGAGGCGTTTAACCGATGAATCGGGTTGGGCTCCGTCGCCGAGGGCTCATCCACCCATATATCGGCCTTCAGCTCGCCCATCTCCACGAACTCCAAGTCGAACACCCTTTTCACCACCTTAGGTGGCAACGCCGCCGCCGGGTTGTACGGCCTGGGAGCTGAAATCGACGAGGCGGACGCCCGAGATGTGGCCGAAGCTGCTGCAGCCAGTACATCTAACCCCGAGGAAGGAGGCCCGGATGCCGACTGTGGCAGCGACCCCAGCGAGAAAACGGGCAGCGGTGGCAGAGTGTGGGATTCTACTTACAGCCCAACAAGGGAACCCCTGCACTGTGCAGTGGGATCCCTGCAGACCCCGGGCGGGCAGCGTGCCAGAATGCACTATCCCTGGCAGCCCCCCCGCAGAAGTGAAGGTTGGTTTGAGACCAGAGCGTGAAACTGCCGTCTGAACCGTTCGCGTTTATTCTCCGAAATGGTTGCTATAGCCGACGCACGCCTGCTGCACAATTTCCCGCCGCTCGAATTTCCCGCTCGACACTGGGACGCGTGCACGCATGCATCTATTGTATATACTCTCCCCCTCGCGCGCGCCTCCCCCCCTACCTACTCTCGGCCGTGCATGTGTCTCTCGCTTCGCGCGGGCGCGCCGAGGGTTAATAAAGCACAGGCTACATGTTTTTGTGTACTTGGTAAGCAGTTCTTCATATTGCTGATAATGTGTAACGCGTTGCTCGATTTAGCCCTAGTAGTCTTGATGACATATTGCATATTGCAATGAAGTTTAAGGAAGTTTAACGTATTAACGGAAGGAACCAGAAGCCTGCGCCGCGCGAAGCGAGAGACACATGCATGTGTGGGTTTGTGTGTCTGCATGTCTGTATGGTCCGTCTGTGTGTGTGTCTGTTATTCAACATCTCACTTCTCGAGTGTTCGTTCGTCTCACAAAGGATACGACCTACTTAACGGGCAATGAAGGTCAGAAAACTCGAACGGTTTTCTCTGAAAATGCTCTGTTGCAAAGCTGGAGCGCTTCCAGGATTGTACAGCTAATGCATAGTCGGCCATTTTATCGCTGCGGAAAATGCGCATGCGGTTATTATGCTAATTCGACCGGGCCCACTTGCTCTCAGTCTGTCTATCTTGAAGGCTCAAGAAGTCACAACGAAGGGCGTGTATCGACTCCCGCATGCTATCTACTACTGTAGCTAGCCCGTGTCAGATTCTCCGCGAGCTATACTAGCGGGAGACCACCACGAAATAGCCCAGCCCATGAATTAGCAGTACCGTGCATGTGCAGTTCGCTGAGGGTTTGCACTGTAGTGCTTTTCATCTATAACTTGAACAGTACTTGTAGCAAATTTGCGCTACGTCAGAGACTGTTTGTCCGTCCGTCTGTCTTCCTTCTACCATGCTTTCTGCAACACGCTATATTAATCAAGTAACGATACCAACAGGTTCATTCCTACATCGTGTTGATTTTCAAAATAGTGTGATTTTCGTTAAAGTACTGCATTTGAAAGTTCTGGCATGAAAGGTAAGTGAACAAGCCAAAATACATACACTTACTTATATCTTCACCTGATACACTAGCCCAGTGTACGAACATAGGAGGCACAAGAAGTCACAACGGAGGGCATGTATCGAGTATGCATGCTATCTACCAGTATACCTGGCTAAACTCTCCACAAGCTAAAAGCAGGAAAACATTAGTAAATTGACAGCCCATAGCCCAGCCAATCAATTGGCGGTACTGTGCATGTGTACGGGTTTAACGTTTTATAGGGTGCCGTGGGTTTGCACTTTAGTGCTTTCATCACTTATTACACTTCAAAAGGCAGAATGGGAAACTTGTTTTGTAATATCCTTTGTCTACTGAACTTGCAAACAATATACACATGTGGACTAATTTCTAATCTAAGCACACAGTGTTCAATGTGGAACTAAGGGCACATTAATGAATATGTATAATATGGCATAAAGAGAGATAGTCACCTGTATTTATGAAGACTCTGTTGTCCAGCTGATAGCTGGCTCATTGGCTCACTCACTGCAACACCACAAAAGCTCCTCTCAGACAGGTTTATAGCATAGAAAAGGTTGTAGTGTATCCTGGCATACAGAATGAATACATGAGTGTGTAAAAAATATTCTCTTACCAATGATACATGAGTATACAAAAACAAAACCTAAGCTGGAATGAAAAGCACTAAAGTGCAAACCCTCGGTGAACTGCGCATGCATGGTACCACTAATTGATGGGCTGGGCTTTTTTTTCTTTACTTGTTGTATCCCGCTAGTAGCTCGCGGAGAGTCTGGCACGGGCTAGCTACAGTAGTAGATTGCATGCGGGAGTTGATACATGCCCTTCGTTGTGACTTCTTGTGCCTTCAAGATACACAGAGCGAGCAGACGTGGTCGAGGTAAGCCTGTGCTAATTTGCATATTAGCTCCTCAGGCTGACCAGAAACAACGCCACGACGCGCACAGCCGTGATCGAGAATTCGACATTGGGGAAACTGTGTTGGCAAGAAACCCGAGGGAAGGTCCAAAGTGGATAACTGGAACAATCTTTGAGAGGACAGGACCAAGTCAGAGACCAGGTCTGGAGACATCATACAGACCAACTGCTCTCCAGTCAACTCAGTCCTACCGATGACAACGAGGACGAGCCACTGTCGACAAATACAGAACCATTGGTGGTATACCCTCCTGCTGGAGAGTCACCTGTTCCTCCACCGGTCAGGCCAACAGTTGCCACTGACCAGAGTCAACAGAACCCCAGGTTGCACAAAACACACCAACTGTAACCCCAGCTTCGACTGAATCGAATTCAACATCTCCGACACGAAAACGATATCCGACGCGGCAACGTTGACTGCCAGAAAGACTGTCCCACGAGACACAGATCTAAGTGACAGGGAATGTGGTGTATGTTATGTTGTGTGTATGTTAGTCACCTATTGTACAGTATGGCCATGCATGCAAAAAGGTTAATCATTTTAGTTCTGTAGGCATGCGTAGTATCTGGCATATAAAGACTGGATGCGTATGTTGTATGGAGAACGAAAACTATCTATTTTTGAGATACATGTGAACCACGCGGGTTGATTTCTCTTCATGAAGACGTCGAACTCTGTAGAGGTGAACTGTGGACCATTATCGGAGACGATCTGGTCAGGGAGTCCATAACGTGCGAACATGCCCCTCAACACCTCTAAGGTCTTCTCGGTAGTGGTTGAAGCCATCGGTACGACTTCCAACCATTTGGAGTACGCATCCACGAGAACCATGAACATGGAGCCTTGAAACGGTCCTGCGAAGTCGACATGGACCCTCTTCCATGGACCATCAGGCCATGCCCAAGGATGGAGGTAGGTGGTGGATGGTGCATTCCTCACACTCTGACAATCGGAACATTCTCTGACCAAATTTTCTATGTCCTTGTCGATTCCACACCACCACACATGGATGCGAGCGAGTGATTTCATTTTCACAATGCCGGGATGGCTTGCATGAAGTTCGCGAAGTACGGCTTCCTGACAGGCGTGAGGTACCACAACCCGCATTCCCCACAACAGACATCCTGCCTCAACTGAGAGTTCAGTTTTCTTGGAGGCAAACGTCTTGAGCTCTGAGTCTACCTTTACCGGCCAACCCCGTTGTACGTAGGTCAGGACACGAGAGAGCAAACGGTCATCTCTGGTAGCTCTTATCAGTGTCGCAAGTGTCGGTAGCTGTTTCTTTGGGCCCAGATGGTCAGAAGGGGTTTGTGATCTGTCACCAACAGAAACTTTCTCCCCATACAGGTACTGGTGATACTTCTTTCTTGACTTGCTTTTCACGCCATAACTTTCGAACGCAGCATTTTTACCAAAATCGCTATTTTAAAAATAAAGCCAGTGTGGCACTGAACCCGTTGGTATCGCTTTTTGGCCGTCTTGTTGCGCGTAGCGGGAGAAAACGTGGTAACAGACGGACAGACGGAACGACAGACGGACGGAATGACAAACCAAGTACTATACCCCCTGCTGCGCCGAGGGTTAATTACAATCCCTATGCATCCAGTAGACAGCACTTTGCCTCAAGACCATGAAGAACATTGCAGCAGGTAAAACGTCTCATACACACACAACAAATGTTCACAACAAGGGGAACTTGATTGTCACGTGAATGGTTGTTATCACGATCAAACTAAGGATGGCCCAGATGATGATCGAAGAATGATTGCTGGAGGAACGACTACAGAGTCGAGGACAAAGTACTGCATAGCATTTACACATACACTAAAAGAACCACGTCTTATTCATTAACCCTTGGCGCGCATGCCCAGCGAGGGTTATAGTACTTGGTTTGTCATTCTGTCCGTCCGTCCGTCTGTCTGTTACCACGTTTTCTCCCGCTACGCGCAACAAGACGGCCAAAAAGCGATACCAATGGGTTAAGTGCCACACTGGCTTTATTTTTAAAATAGTGATTTCGGTAAAAATGCTGCGTTCGAAAGTTATGGCGTGAAAAGCAAGTCAAGGAGCTAATGCGCAGGCTTACCTCGACCACGTCTGCTCGCTCTGTGTATCTTGGAGGCACAAGAAGTCACAACGAAGGGCATGTATCGACTCCCGCATGCTATCTACTACTGTAGCTAGCCCGTGCCAGACTCTCCGTGAGCTACTAGCGGGATATCACGAGTAAAGGCATAAAAAGCCCAGCCCATCAATTAGTGGTACAGCGCATGCGCAGTTCGCCGAGGGTTTGCACTTTAGTGCTTTTCACTTTGATTGTACAGCAGAAAAGTAAAATAGCAACCTGTATTTTACATTTCTAAGCGAAATACAGCACACCCTAATGTGAGGTAGGGCCAGCTACAGATTACTTTACACAATACGTTCTGCACTTGCCTACTGCATCCACATATGTACGTTGATTTGGCTTTTCACATGTGATGCACGCAAAACCAGCTGTTTAAAAGAAGTGGCATGACAGTGAAACTTTACATTGACAATGTCGCGAATCGCGCGCGCAGATTAGCCAAACTGGCGATTTCCAGCAGAGAATTCCGGATAACTCCAGGTTTTTGTCGCATTTGGCAAAAATAGCGACCGGTAGAGGACCCTGCTATTTTGTGTCGCTGGAATGGGAACGCAGAGCGGCAATGCCCGCAATGCCCAGATGCATGAAAAATACACCATGTGATGCCAAGAGGGAAAAAAAGGGATGCAGAGCTCTGGACAGCTGTTTCGGGCTTGTTGGCCCTCATCAGCAGAGCATACCACAACTTCTCTCTCTGGCACCACGAGTTTATAAAGGCTAAGTTGAGCACAGCACTTGTGGTTTTGAACTAATGAGATTCATCCCCACAAGGCTTTGCTCAGGCGCAGCGCTTGCGGTTCTGAACTAATCCCCACAAGGCTTTGCTCAGGTGCAGCGCTTGCGGTTCTGAACTAATGAGATTCATCCCCACAAGGCTTGCCAGTACCAGCCAAAACCCGAACTCAAAATACTGACAACGGATTGGGCCGCGGCAATGAAGCCAGCAAGCACCCATATCCTGCCAGTGCATACACATGAAAAATACACTATGTGATGCCAAGAGGAAAAAAAAGGGATGCGGAGCTCTGGACAGCAGTTTAGGGCTTGTTGGCCCTCATCAGCAGAGCATACCACAACTTCTCTCTCTGGCACCACGAGTTTATAAAGGCTAAGTTGAGCGCAGCACTTGTGGTTTTGAACTAATGAGATTCATCCCCACAAGGCTTTGCTCAGGCGCAGCGCTTGCGGTTCTGAACTAATGAGATTCATCCCCACAAGGCTTTGCCAGTACCAGCCAAATCCCGAACTCAAAATACATGAAAAATACACCATGTGATGCCAAGAGGAAAAAAAAATGCGGAGCTCTGGACAATTTATGGTACATCCTGAAAGTCGTTACAATGCTTAATTCTCTCTCACAAGACTTTCGCGCATAGCATTCATGTGCAAATGCGCGAGTGTCTTGTGAGAGAGAATCAAGCATTGTAACAAGTTAAGACGCAGAACAATGACTTTCAGGATGTACCATAAATTAGATGTGTAGTTGGTGAATCTACCGACAATATTATGATTGTAGCCAATCTGAACCACTTGGACATCTAAATTAACCATCTCCACCTGCCAATCACATGACCATGCCAAGCCTCGTTTTATCACGTGATGAAATGATTGATGTGCCTAATTGTCCCGGAGTTCACTGTGTGAACATTACGTTACCTCATTGGTAATTTCTTCACCTCATGGCAGCCATAGAGACAGAGAGTAGCCAGGCAGTAAAACACCTCCATTACCTCGTGTCTCCTGCTAGAAGACCGCAGGAGGTAATTTATAACTGATTGAACCTCTGGTACACTCTTGCTGCACAACACCACCAGAGTAGCTCTAGCAATTGCTTCTGAACCCTGGACACAAGAGGAACACATTGCAACTAAAAATTGCAACTAAAACTGACAACTGAGGGGAAGAGCTCTCTTTTTCTGGTGACACTTTTTGCACCTGTGAGCCTTTCCTTCCCTTGCATGCAACACAATGGCTAACAGTGTGCATTCTACTGTTATGAGTAGAACCAAAAACCTTGGAGCTGACAACTGAGGGGAAGAGCTCTCTTATTCTGGTGACACAGAGGCTTTGCGGATGAATGAGCAGCTTCTTTTGCAACTCATCACTAACTTCCAGTTCAGGGAACTGCTCACTAACAAACCTGCAACACATTAAACGTGTGCATGTATATACTAGTTGGCTTGTAGCAAGGCTGCTTAGGCCAGGAGGAGAAAGAGGATGGTACATACTAACTGTGCATGAACGTAGTTCCCTCAAGTTTCTAGGGATCGTGACATTTTGTCAGGGTCATGCATACTCTCCAACACCAAGTACGGAAAGCTTCCCGTGGCTCACCGTGACTGTGAATCAGAGCAACGAGCATTACTGGTAAGAGTTGCTTTAGAGTAAATTGCCTTGCCTCATGAGTTCTTGCATCCCTTCTAGTAATACATTCCACTGACTTATGGTCCCTTTTAGCATACATGGCCATATTAGTAATTACACAGTGGTGTGAAATATAAATAAAGATCAGACACACCTGACAAGAGGCACAGTTGTAGTTTTCAGTGAGACACCGTAAGGTGTTGGTGACCACACCTCCTTTACCAGAGAGGTGACTGTCTGATGTGACTGGCTACAGCGTCCTGACTTGCACCTCCAGTACATCTTCTTCCAGTACAGAAACTGCATCGAATGAAACAAACAAATACAGTAATATTATGTAAATACACACAATGTGCTTCCGCTGTGCTGGGACACATAAAAAACAAGTGGAAAATTCATTTATTTAGGGATGACTATATATAAGCACCAAAAAGGAAGAAACAAAGGGTCATCACATAGCAAAGATGCCCAAAGTTACATGACACCATCCCTATATCTTTTTTGATACGAAACTCAGTGGATCACTTGTTTCCACTATTTTTAACAGCTTATGACAACACTGCATTTTACTATTACAGTCACTCTGATGTTCATAGGTAGGTTGTAGACCATGGACAAACTCAAGCTAACTGTTGAAAGCAGTAGCTAATGGCCTGTTGCTGCTGCCATGAAGCAGGGGGTACATATTCCCCATGTATTGTCTTCAACAAGGATGTAACTAGTGGAAATGTGGAACATTGTTGGCGAGCGGGAGCGACCCAACTTGGGATTTGCCCGTGATGTTCGGGCTGCATCACGTGCTGTCAGCGCACAGCTTTCCTTTCGTGAAGCAAGACAGATCTACCTGTCGCCGTTACATGTGTACTCTATACTGGCAGAACGGTGAGCAGGTGAGCAGAACAGTACTTACCTTATGCTTTCAGCTCGCCAGTCGTGGTCCACTAGGCAGCTGGCATGCAGCAGTATGTGCACGAGCAATCCTAGCTTATTAGCAAGTTGCACCTGAAGATTGGGAAGAGGTACAGCCTCGGTCAGTCACCGAAGATTGCAGTGCATGCCGTCGAATGGAGGAGAGTTCTCTCGCTGGCTAGATCGATCGGCCCATATCGCAAGGCAGCGTGTGTGAAAATCAGTAAAAATATTTGGAAATGATTTCAAATAAAAAGAAGCCATGTGCCAGAAGCGTGAAATGAAGGATTATCACATGGCATATGACAATGCAGAGAACAGGTATGTAGTTCTAACTCATATTATTTCCTTGCAATTACTCTATATATAACTAACTAGAGCACGGGTAAACATGATAGCAAAGGCAACTGGATGCAAAGGCTCTTGTGCTCTCATGAGGCTGCCCAACCATGACCGTTTACTTCAAACGATGCCTGATGCAACGAAGGATTTCATGGAAAAGATTGTATATCTTATCACTCTGTCACTTTTGATCTCTGTTCTATTTGTTCCCAATGTATAAGAAGCTGAGAAAGGTATGTCCGCAATGTAGCATATAGTTCACGTGAGACGAGCAGTTTGTGGATGCGGTCATGCCTTCCATCTAAACGTTAAAAGCACAGTCTGGCAGTATGTCGCAAGCATTGAAACACAGAAGAGCACTGATAGATTGAACAAAGCAAATGTGAGAGCCTCTGTAACACCTGAGCAATTGCTCTAACCGCTAAGCCCTCTGATGCAACTTGCCTGTGTTACGGTGAGACTCGTATTACTGGCTCCGTTGACGACGCATGGCCCAGCACACAGCAACGCTACAACGCACGTTTTGCGCCGAGGGTTTGCACTTTAGTGCTTTTCAGAATGATGGTTCAAAAATGTTTCAAGTCGAGGCTGAGCAGTTCAACTTGCGTGGTGGTTCACTCGTTGGTCTGTGGGTGCTATCTGCATCAGAGCTTATGCTAGGCTGGAGCAACTTCAGATTCCACCTCATCTAGACATCGCCAACTACAAGTATTTCCTCTCTCACCCTTCCTGTTTGAAGAGTCATGACTGGAAGCATGTAAAAGTGAACAACAAATTATAATATTCTGACCGCTCCCAATTTCAGATTACTTGCCAGGGTATTCTGAAATATTGTGTTCGAGATATGGTAAGAGACCAGCAGAGAGAAACACTATTTTAATTGTTAGACACCATGGGAGATCTCATGGCTGAGACTGTCACTGACACCCATAAGCTGGAGATCAGAGTCAACAAGGCACTTGCTCTGTTGGAGAGGGACTTTCCATAGCAATACAGGTTCTGAGGTTCTTTTTCCAAAAAAAACCCTGATATACTATGACTTGTGTGTAGTGTAAGGTTGATAATAACTGCGGGCATCTCCCCCCAGTAGGCCTGGGTGGATTATTCCGGAATAATTTTGGGAATAATAGGCAGTGCAGATAAGCAAGAATAAATCCGGAATAATAGGCTGCTTCTTAGCTGAGGAGGCGGGGCAAGCATGCATTTTTTCTGCATGGGGGGTAGATACCAATGCCTGTGGAGGTTGCCAAGTCGCCAAAGCTACAGTAAGAATTGAGGCTGAGTCTGAGATTGGCACTGCTAGAAAGATCGCCGAGTTCCTGACGTGTGTTCTTCAAAGCATGCAGTATAGTTAGCTACAGAGACAACACTTACAATCCCATAAAAAAATTGATAGAGAATACTTAATAATAGGGATAATTGTGTGTGGAATAATAGGAGCTTTCATAGGAATTGGGGAAAAGAACAATAGGCCAAAAACAAGGAATAATCTGCACAGGCCTACCCCCCAGCTCTCGCTTACAATAACTAATTATTAACACAGGTGACATTGTGTGTATATGCATGCACATACGATATGCAATCCATTTACAGATTATATATGCCCACACCACAACTTTCTTGGTATTATTACAGGACATAACTACCCACCTCCTACATCATTTGATTCAGGTTATCAAACAGTTTGGTCCCGTCTATTCTACATGGATGTACTCATTTGAACGTTTTAATAGTTGGCTCTGTAAAAGAGCACTCAATAGATACAGGCCTGAAGCCACTGTAATGGAGACATATCGAGTAAGCCCCTAGACTTCAAATATTAACTGGACACCATACAATGTGCTGTCGTTAAATTTGCTTGCAAACATGCACACACACCAACACTCAAAATGTGAGCAACAAAAACATGGTTAGTCTTTCATGTTTTATCAGTTGACATGCAGTGAAGCTCAACTGAGTGATGAAGACATGCAGTTCATGGACGTAGCCCAAGATACTAGTGGTCATGAAATTAGGGAATACAAGAAAATTGCTAGGAGAGATGGAGAAAGGATTGTGATATATGAATCTTGAAATTCTTACATTACCTTTCTGAGCAAGAGAATAGGAAAAATAACTGGAATATTCGAGCACGATGGAACATGTTATGCTAGACTGGCTGAATTCACTTCCACACCAAATAATGTATATGGTCTTTTATGTTTCAATGTTAACTCGTTGCGCGCGGAAGGCCAGTATAATGGCCGTTAATCTTTCTCCGCGGTACACGGAGGGCCACTATAGTGGCCACGTAAATTACGTAAAAAAGGGGTGTGTGCGCGCGCGCGCGATTTAAAAATAATTCCGCATAGACAACGTTGCGGGTGTACGCAATAAACGCGTGCAACGTGTTAATGTTTGTTCGTTTTATATATGCCCTTTAGACAAACTTAGCCCACCACTAGCCATAGGTAGAGATGGTGAACTTGTGTGGATACTAAATATGAAATAAACTTTGTTGTATCAATGTCGCTTTCAACTTCATTTCCAGTACATTATATAATGCATTGAATGTCCACACTTTCATTGAATTTCAACTAATATTTCAGGATCAAATTTTTGCAAAACAAATACAGATAGTTTTTATGGCATGTAATAAGCCTATGAAAAACTTAAAACATCATGAAAACTTAACTGATCATATAATTATTATAATTGACTTTAATAGCATGAGTTAATGAAAAGTGAATCATTTTTATAATGCTCTGATTTAAGAACATTTTGATAACCCATGCCATTTTACCATATGACATTTTCAAATAGATTCAATAATATCTCAAGTTTCATGCAAGTATCACATGCTCAGGAAAAACATATAAAAGGCAATTTCAAAGAAATTTCATACACTTTTGGACCTTTAATGTCTAATAAAAAAACTAGTAGTGATGGGCGCTCCACAGAATACTTAGTCAATCCAGACTCCATAACCAGAGGAAGATAGCTCTACCAGAAGGTTGTTGACGGAGATGGTGTACAGAGATAGAGAGAGGACAGCACCTTGATGAACCCCTTGATGTATTGGGAAGGACCGGGAGGTGGAACAGTTCCAAAGATCGGAGGATGAGCATTCTGTTGAGGATGAGCCTCCAGATGTAATAGGGGAAGTTGAATCTCAGGAGTTTCAGCATCAATCCTTCATGCCAGACTGTGTCGTATGCTTTCTTAACGTCCAGGAAGGCTATGTAAGCCTTCTTCTTCTGACTTAGCAGGTGATGAATTGCTTCCTTAAAACAAACACTGTGTGGATGCAACTTGTTCTTGGCTGAAACCACCTTGGAGGGGATGGATGTTACTCATTTGGGTGGATAGTCTGGACAGGAGTCTTTCAAATAGCTTGCAAAGACAGGGAGCAGGGTGATGCCTCTATAGTTGGAGGGATTAGTGGTGTCAGTGATTCTATCCTTTGGGAGAGGGATGATAATCCCCTTACAGAATGAAGTAGGAATGTGGCCTGAGAAGAGAATTGCGTTAAAGATACCCGTGAGAATGTTGGTGAGAAGGGGAGGAGCAAACTGTGGTGTTCACTGGTAAGGTTGTCATGGTCTGCAGCCTTCCTCAGGGGCAGGGCAGAGATAAGCACTTTAATTTCGCCTGTTGTGATCAGTTCAGGCTCAGTGACGGGGTAGTTTCCAAATATTTCTGCCTGACAGTTGAGACCACCAGAAATATTGTTTTGGTGTACCAAGGGATTCAAAGTACTGTTCCCATCCTCAAGAATTTCTGGGCCTTCAAAATTGTTGCCGCCCACGGAGATATAGTTGGTCACTGGCCTGCTCGCAAAGGTGTGGCGTCGCATGGTCTGCAAAAAGCTGTGAGGGTCCATCTCCAGGTCCAAGAATTGAACAAGTTTTCGTCGGCAAGCTTCTTATTTAGCCGTAGTTGAGCTCTGTACTCTCTCTTGGACTGTATGTAGGAAGCCCGAGCCGGATGGTTAGAATTACGGGGGTTACCAGCCTTAACCCAGACCCGGTAGAATTGTTTACATCTTCTGCTAGCCGCTTTTAGGGTGGGGCTCCAACCTGGACGCTTGAATGAGTGATATGCTTTTGGAGGAATGTTTCTGGAGGGAGAGAGAAGTATTTCAGTTAGCATAGTCAAATGGTGATCTATGGAACAGAATTGTTGTTGGTTGGAGGTTACTCAGCATGTATCTGGATTACTTGTAGCATAGAGAGTGAACGACAATGCATTGACAGGTAGCACCGGAGTTCATTCCATTCATGTTCAATGCTACCTTCACCAACAACTCCGCTTTCAGCACCATACTGCAGTTTGAGAAGGTCTACTTGGCCATCTCCATCCATATTTTTGTGTTACTGCCTCCTCTAGTGGCAGTGGTTGTCTGGGATAGAAAATGCTGCAAAAACACCAGTATCGGGTAGTCTCTCCTGAATATTGGCAATGATTGCATAAGGAAAGGTAAGAACACTTTTGGGTGAAATTTTTGTTGCATTTCAAGGCATGTTGCTTTGTGTTTTTAGTGTTTGTAGTGTGGAGATACTCGATGAGACCAACATATGAAGCTGTGAAAGGTCAATACTGGTGGACTGCAGGACACAACTAAGTCGTGAAACCACTGGAAGAATGTCACACATCATATACAAAGTAGCAATAAAGCTTTACTGCCTCACAACCTTACTGAGACCATGAGCAAGGGCATCTCCTCTCTCTTGCGCCTCCCGGTCTAGCTTTAACCAGTGCTGAGCAAGCAGCGTCATGGGAGAGCCACCTTGTGTCTGCAGCCTTTTTAAGCTTTAATGTGGGGGTTTCTAAAAGTTCTTGAATGGTCTTAAGACCTGGCATGCGGACTGGGCTATTCTGATAGAAGTAAAATAGTTGTAGTGCTGGCCTAAATTTCTTGTCAATAAAGGGTACATCTTTTCCTGCTTGCAATGCTGCCACCGCCAGATGGTGGCAAACACAATGAATACTAGTACGTATAAGCTGACGTCGTTTTAGCCTAGCAGCTACCCCATTGACTCTTCCAGCCATGACTTTAGCCCCATCAGTTCCAAAACCCGCAAATCTACATAGCTAGTGGAAGGTCCTTACTTTCCATGTAGTCAAGTAGTGCCTTTTCAATGGTTTCAGCTGTACCATTGAAGAGATCTGTGATGTTCAAAAATGCTGTTTTGATGGTTTTTGTGGCAGTCACATAACGAGCATATACGACCATTTCACTTAATACAGCCACATCTGTGCTCTCATCAATCATTAGAGAATAAAAAGCACTACAGTGCAAACCCTCGGCGAACTGCGCATGCGCGGTACTGCTAATTGATGGGCTGGGTTATTTCGTGGTGGTCTACCGCTAGTATAGCTCGCGGAGAGTCTGACACGGGCTAGCTACAGTAGTAGATAGCATGCAGGAGTCGATACACGCCCTCCGTTGTGACGTCTTGTGCCTTCAAGATACACAGAGCAAGCGGGGCCGGTCAAATTAGCATAATAACCGCATGCACATTTTCCGCAGCGATATAAATTGCCGACTATGTATTAGCCGTACAATACAGAGCATTTTCAGAGAAAACGGCACAAAATATCTGACCTTCATTGCTCGTTAAGTAGGTCGTATCGTTTGTGAGATGAACAAACACTCGAGAAGTGAGATGTAGAGTAACAGACACACAGACCCAACTACCGTAACCCTCGCTGCGCATGCGCGCCGAGGGTTAACTAGAAAGCACTAAAGTGCAAACCCTCGGCGCAACGCTGGCAAAGTGCATTGTAGGCTGCAGTGTACAGTACGTATGCGCATGAAGCAGCGCTAATTGATGGGCTGGGCCACGCACGCTATGCGGTTGGTGACAATGTTCATTTCTCACTGCTAGGTGAAGCAGTGAGTAGCGTTTAGAGCAACGCTAAACTGGACAATCGCTGCGCATACCTTACTTGGAGGCTGATAGAGAAATCTCTAACCCCAGAAAACTCACACAACTGGACACCTTCCTTTCACCGAACAAGAAGCGAAATGGCCGCTTTCCACCACGCGGACGAATAATGCGCATGCGCGTTTTCCGCAGAGTAAAATGGCCTACTGCGGCTGGCATTAGCCGTACAATGGTGAAAGCGCTCTAGCTCTGCAACGGAGCATTCTCAGAGGAAACTGCTCGAAATTTCGGACCTTCATCGCCCGTGAAGTAGGTTGTATCGTTTGTGAGACTAACAAACATAGGAGAAGTGATATATAGAGTAACAGACACACACACACACACACACATTCAGACAGACCCAACTACCGTACCCTCGCTGCGCATGCGCGCCGAGGGTAATAAAACATGCTTGATTTCAGCTCTTTCAGCTGCTTATCTTCAATCTGCCTCACTAGAACTTCCAGAAATTCTTGGATAATTCTTTGGCTTTTGTATATACTTAGTGTTTACTCCTTTGTGGAGATGATTCACATCCCATAAGTCTAACAGCATCTACTAAGCTACCATAGTTTTTAGTGTGAGGTATTTTCAGAATGCACAAGTCAATATAGACACTGCATTGCACCCTTCACAGCTTTCTTCTCAAGGCAGACCTCTAACTCTAAAGCCTGAGCAATACCACCATCACGCTCTGCTGCCTCACGGTATATTTCCCTCTGTATAGCATCCTGATGCTGTATAGATGTTGAGTGACGCCGAACAACGTCTTTATGTAGAGACACCCAAGGCGTATCGCTCCACATAGACGACTTGTTGTACTTACTTTTAGTACTGTGCCACTTGCACACAGAACACAGCATACCTGACACGGTTTCCTTGGTGTAAACGGGCACAAGCCAAGAAAATTCGGTCTCCCATGCTTTGTTGTAACCTACAACGTGTTTTCCATCAGCGCTTTTCTGTTCCGGTTGTCTGTCGACGATCTTGACATCCCTCGAGAAGTAGGCAGTTATATTGTTCGATCGCCTCGCCATTAGTACTCAGTTCTTTCGCGAGGACCCGGACAGCTGTCAACCAGCAGCCAGTAGAAGACACGTGTACAAAGTTCGAAGTGCAGTCACTGTGCAGGAGCTTTCGCCTGAAAAAGTAGCGTGGCGCCGCGCCACAGCGCCACTCTTTAGGGAAACCCCTCATTGCTCCTCACCCTCCCCTCCCTGTATACCTACCTCCCAGATCCCTCAGGCTCAACCTCCCCCACAACCAGCTGCTCTCCCCCTGCCACCTACACATTACCAAGCTCTATGGGCCCCTGTATCACTCCCCCCCCGGTTGCCATTGATATCGAACACCAAGCGAGTGGCAGTATCTCTATCTCGCAGCAACCCATAATCGGAAATGTGCAGGCCCTATCCTCAACCTCCCAACCTCGGATGATTGCAACACTGCTCCAATCAGGCAGCCATGGAAGACCAGCTACACATACATGTAACTTCTCACAATACCCCAATCGTATGCACAAGACCAACACGACAACCATCTTCGTCTAGAAGCCAGACAACGCCTATTGTCAGATTCTAAGCTTCGCAACAGGTAGCAACTCCTCTCTCTGTGAGCCCACAACCCCCTCTGGTCGGTGCTGACCAAGTGGCAAGAGAAATCAAGAGTGCTGTTAGGGCAGAATTCAACACAAGACTCTTATCCCTAGAGGATGAAATCTCCCGACTGAATTCTCTTACTCAGTCACTCTCCAAAGAACGTCAACTCTGGTTTCTATTCTAACAGGAACACAGCAGAGGTCCACTCGTGATCAAATGGTCACTCGCAACACTGCTCCAATCACTTCATCAACCATCTTCCTTCCGCCAGCAACACTCACAGTCGACTAATACTGTCAATACGGTCACCTCCCAACCTGATCGACCACTGGCAAATAGACCTAGACCAAGAGGTTCCAACTCCCTCCCATTCAGGATTGTCTCTGAACAAAAAGCAATTGCACATCCCAGGTTGTGCACAAGGCAGTTTGCTCACTCCTGTCAAACACTCTGTGGGGACAATTACAGTAGCACGCTCAGTGCGTCACCGGGACGGGCGTCCAATGTGGTGGTACACCATTATGGCTCCTGCGGTGGTAATGGAAGACATCACTAGAGTTTGGCACTTCCTGGTGGCCAAGACCTCCTGGTCTCTAATCCAGTCACTCTCCAGCCGTCCCCCCCAAACCAAGCCTCTCCTACGTCCATGAGTTACACACCACCCTCCCTCCCAGCAATGAACCCACAATCACCCCCTCCTGCATCCACGGCGGAGCTCCCAGTATCCAGCTCCAGTAACAGTATACCAGCCCAATCTACCCTCCCCTCTCCCCCTTCCACGTCCTGCACCCAACTATACTCTCCCTTCACTCCTAGTGATGTAACCAGCCCCCTCCAGTCCCCCCTCACTCCATCTCTTTTTTAGATCGCTGCCCCACTCCACATCAACCTCCGGGGCTACGCCAAGAGAACCCTCCCCTTCACAAATGAGTCTCTCCCCCTCAATTACCTGCTCAGCGAATCGGAATTCAAGAGATCCTGTACTATATGTACCAATGGGCACACTTCCACGGCTCAATTCGTTTCCCAAAATCCCCCTCCCAGACTCATCGCACATACGCAGCCCAAATTCGCCCCCTTACACTTACCAAATTCTACCGTCTCCTAGTAGTATAATAGTTTGCTGTCTCACTATCTCCTAATCATCAATATCTACGTAGAACTCTTACTTAATGACTACTCCCTGAACCTGATTGCAATCTCTGAACACGGGTTACACGATTACAATATTATTCCAAAGATCCAGGAACTGCACTCTGACTACAGGTTCTTGGCGGCGTGCCTGCCACACCAGGAACATCCGGTTATTTTGTACCCCCAACTACTTAGAGGTCATGGTGGAGTAGCCGTCGGATGGAATTCCCGACTAGACCACCTCATCAAACCGACTCCCATTTACAGTGAAACCCCTCTCTGACAACACCGATCAACTAAACTGCAAAACCCTCGGCACCGTATAAAACATGTACATGGCAATACCTGTATGCTTGCATGGGTGAGAAATGGTTGGTGTATAGACTGTTCTGGTGGCTGGACATCATGTACGTAACATTTTACGACTCACACTTTTCTCAGGAGCACAGTTGTCACTTCTTGTACCCAGCTCCCAATCCCGCACCGCTAACATTTCCTTCCTAATTGGGAAAGTGGACGTCCAGCCGCGCTCGATGGCTCCGTCATTTCTATACAAAACAATAGCTTACCCTACAAGGTGCAGCCAGTGTCCAAGGCATGCCCTGACAGTATGGCCCTATCATGCAAGGCTGTGGGAGTGTCTTTCTTCCCCCTGTTGGTTGAAAATCTCGGAGGCTGAAGCAATCTCGCTGCCAAAACTCCCTCTGTCATCTGTTGGGGGAGCAGCTGGGTATCCCTTCATCAGAAACAACCTGTCATCTCTTCCAACGGTGCACTATCTTGTCTTCGGAGAGGAAATGCCACTCTCTAAGCTACTAAACGCCTCCCCTAAAGATTAATAGTATCCTTTGAATTTCCGTTTTTTTCCTTTTGTTTTTATTTCAAGAACGTCTTATATGTTCACCCTTTCTTTGTTGTGTGTTAATTCCTTGGATGCCTGAAACCAGCTCTATTTTTTGGCCAGGGCTTACAAAACGTTGCTCCTCTCCATTTCTATAGGAGTGTCGAATATAGTCTCATCCATCAAAATTGCATTTTAGAAACCATTATTTAATGTTCCGAAGAGTTATAATTACCGAATGTAACATTGTGCCTCCATACTTAGAGTGCAATATAAGTATTTGTATTCATGATGGTTTTCAAATGGCACAATATACTGTACCGCTCAAAAAAAGTTGAAGTACTTACGATCTGGTGCGCTCGCACAATACATACACGTACGCGCGCATCGCACAGTATCAGAACCAGACTACACGGGCGCGTAGGATACGCCCCAAAGTTGGTTCACTCGCGGTACGGCCTTGGTGCGCTTTGCGTATGCTCTTGGTTCGCTCAAGGTACGGTACTGCTACGGTGCGGTACTTTAACTTTTTTTGAGCGGTTCTCCCAGACGCAGTACTCTGCACACAAATAACGCATCAATCGGCTCTATGAAAAGTGTCAAGCGGTGCCACTAATCAGTGAAACATTAGGGGGAAAAAATAGTACTCACCTTTTCTCTCAGTATGATATGGTTCCACTTCCGGCAGACCAGACGACAGCTGCTGTAGAGATGGTAGATTGGTACTTGTCCCAGGATCTCCTCAACGATCTCTGGTACACCTGCTACCTCTGATCCTCGCCCCCAGCCATTACTTCTCTCTACACCACATTTTCCATCCACTGCTCCTTGTGCAGATGTTGGACAGGTTAAAATTTCCTCAACCAATGCTGCTTTATCACTTTCTTCCTCTTTCAAGAAGGCTTCTGGACACACACAGACATGTAGCACGCACACAAATATACATAAGTAAGCAGTAGATCACAGTAACATCCTGGTACAATCATATATATGTACATTCTCTATGAGGTGGGCAACATCCCAGGAAGTGCCGCTAAACAATGCTCTAAGTGAAGACACCATATTATCACTGTTAGAGATTTGCTCTGTTGTGCAGCATGTGGTAATACAAACCATTAGCACAATCTACCAATCTCTGCTGGTGAACTTTTGATCACAGTTTACACTCAAGTGATGCGATTTGCAGCAATAATGACAATACATAAATAGTACAGCATTCTGATGATACTGGGAGTTTTAGGTCTGTCTAAACATGAATCTCATGATCACTACTAAGGATAGCATGTTCTAGTAGAAATATTTCCATGGTTGGCCCTGATGAGGCGGATGTACCTATAATTACATACTTGTGGTCAAAAGCATTCCCAAAGCATTTCCTTGTACCAGGTGAAAAAATTTTCAGGGAGCAAATTGGTCTGGCAGAGAGGGAAAGGAAGTAGTTTATGACTCTACTCTGCCATTTGCACTTCATATCCTAATCCCGGTCACTCACTATAGCTGGCTAGTTATGCTTTTTGCGCAAAATTGTCGCCTTCAAGCTGAAGTACGTAAATGATGCAAACATGAGCTACTACTTGCAGTTTTAGCTTCAATGAAGCACACTCATAGTGTATGGAAGCCTGGGGTGCGTTTTTACTGGCATGGCTGCAATACAGGTATAATTCGTAAACCTCAGGAGAAATGTAACCGGCACAGACACACAAACTCAGACAAAAAGGTAGTGTACCTGCATACTCATTGTTTAGTCCAAACAACAGTTCTTGCTCTCTTCTCTCATCTACAGAGTACATAGGTTTAACTCATTGCAAACGACGTGCACATACGCAAAACTATAGCGGGGTTCAACAGGGATTGGTTGGATTCGAACCCACGACACTCTGCAGTCTAGGCAAGCGCTCCACCAACTGAGCCATCAGGGCAACTCAGCTGGTAGGGGTCCGAATCTACAACACAACAAAAGACAAAGGCACACCTCAAACCACTGTGCTATGGCACAGTATACTCTCACTCCGTATCTAGGAGCAGACCGGGGTTCTGCATTACACGTGCTGATTGGCTTTTTAAATTTTACAAGGTATCCTCCCCCTCCCCCCGACATTTGCACGAGAGCCCCGCACGTTACGTCATTATTACGGCAACGTGGACTTTGACCTCTGAGTTTAAGACATACATACATCATTGGCTTCCTCTACAACTGTTAAAGACCCGTGAAAAGGAAATTAAACCACAGGAAGATAATAACTGCCCCCAACCTAATAACCTAACACTGGGAAGTGAGAAACTCATCGCAGTGGCGTAAAGTATGCACCCTAAAACCCACGTGGGTTCAAATTATAAGAACCTAACTGGTCACCTTTATTCACACTATGAGGGACAGCAATCAGATGAGGTAAGGTGGAGAAGCTGGCCACAACAGCACCAACAGGGGGCAAGGATGAACTTGTCTCATCAATGAACACATCTGAAAGGTTTTGTACAGCAGAATAATTATGTAGGCTCAGTCCTAGTTCATGTCCGCTGTTAACGCCACGTGTAAAGATTCAAAAGGTCAACTGTTTACACACCAAAAGGTCACGCTGTAGTGACTTGCACACGTTGCTACAATCTCACCTATAGAGTCGTGTGGGGTACTGCAACGGAGGGGTTCTTCGCTGTCTACGTACACAAGTTCTGCTACCTCCTCCTTATCTACTTTACTTCTTTTGGGGGGTGGAGGAGAGACACGAGTGATGAGAACTTCGTCATCTCGTGCCTCGCTGCTCCTGCCTTCGGCCATGTGCGCGCTTACTAAGTGGGTGGGCGGTGTGCGCATGCGCGTTATAGATACCTGCCCTGAACGTTTTTCGCTCTGCCGGGGGGTGCAGCAATATTTGTTTAGTCAGGTGGCAGAAACCCATCCGTTAAGCAATGAAGTTCAAATAGCGACATTTTCATAATCAAGTAAGCAGTAAAAATAACAGTCAGCTCTATTTTAGCAAATAACCTACACTAATAAGTCCATGCTGCCTTATTGGTATGGTCAATAAAGCATTCCAAGTACAAACACAAAACTACTTATCAGAATGCTTGGAATAACTGATGAGCCACTCCCTTTTTCTTCTTGTATTGCTGACATAAAATCATCGACATCCCAGATGAATGAATTGCATGTTTTCATCTCTTCAGGGGGACTCTTGATATTCTCCACATCCTCTCGTATGATAAGAGCCATTCCCTCTCTCTGGTGTACCTCATTGTGACAATGAAGAAGCCAGTACCCAGGATTATTCGAACGGAACTGAACTACAACATAACCACCGCCTGGTACAATAAAGGTGTCTTTTCGAACTGTAAATTTGTCGAGAGTAAATGTCTTGGGTGACCTAAAACGAGGATTTGGGCAACGAATGTCATCCAGAATTTGTGCATCATCTCCATTTGCAGAACAAGTCAGGTCTCGAGAGCTGTTAGTTAATGAGCCGTCTTGGCTGCTATATTCACCATGTCCAACACTCAGGACATGCACAGAGTGGCCGTGAATGTGAATAGGATGATTATCATTTCTCTCCTCGCCCACTGTGCTGATGACAAGTCTGACTGTCACATTACGACCGATATCCATAAATGTAGTACAATCACACCCTCCCTGTATCTCGCACATAGAATTCACGTCACAAAATGAGTTTTCATCATTCTTCTCAGAGTGTGTTGCTAGCGGAAATTGAGGTAGAACAAAAAGCTTGTCATTGATGCTGCTAACTGGCTTATCAAACCCTGCATATCCTGCAAGATTTGTGAAATATGTGACATCAGGTATCTGGTCAGGCATTTCACTTTCAGGAGTGGCTTTGACAAGTCTGAGACTGTCAATACCAGTACATTCAATGTTGTATGATGGGTGAAACTGTCCAATAGGGCAATTTAACATCTTGCATGGATTGCATTGTCTAGGAGAACTTGGAATATTTTCATAGTCGGTTGATTTTGGCTTGTCTGAGCCAGAGTAGTGCAGTATAGCCATTGCAGTATGGTCAAAGAAATTGTATGGTGGAGCTGTGCTGTTTCCAATGTCTATGTCGAAAGTTTCTGCCTTCATCCAGTAGTCCCCAGCTTCTTGATTAGCCTCCAGTAGAAAGTCATACCGCTCTCCTGAATGCATAGTGATGTAATCCACCTCTACTGGCTCCACTAGGTATCCATCAGTTGCCATTACTTTCAGCTTGTGATTGTTGATAGAAAATTTAAAGGCATACTGCATCCCTACATGAATCAGTCTGAAACGATATGTCTCTCCTTGCTCAACTTCGTAGATTGTAAGGCTGGAGCGGTTGAAAGGTACACTGTGATGCCTACCCTTGCCATTTATTAAACCAGACCAAAATGGGATAATTCCAACTTGAGTAAAATCTGGGCCAATTGTATCACGATAAGCATTAGCTTGATTCAGGTCAGAAGGAAGAACATTTGGTGGGAGCTCTGGATAACGTCCAAGACCAAATCGCAAGTTTCGGAAATGTACTTCTGCATCCTGATCAAACCAGTCCATAACTGTCACAGTGTGTTGTGCAGGATCATCTATGAATGAAACTGGGTATTGTATTTGCTTTCTCTTTCACAATCAGTGCTCCAAAGAGGCCTTGTGCTCGCTGAGACCCAATATGTGAGTGGTACCAAAATGTTCCACTGGGAATAGCTTTAAATATGTAGCGAAATGAAGTTCCTGGTAAAATCTGACACTGCGTCAGTTGACTGACTCCATCCATGAAGTTGGTCTTTATCTGGTGCTGTCCATGCCAGTGAATGGATATTCCTTCAGTGCTGAGATTGTTGTGTACATCGACTGCAACTATTTGCCCCTCATGAACTATCAGAGTTGGTCCAGGGAACTGCTTGTTGACTGCAATGACAGTCTTGTAAGTTTTACTATCGACCGTTATTGGGCCAGTACACAGCTTTTCCTTCTTAACACATACATTATCTTCATTGCAATACAAGTCTGACCCTGTCCTCTTGACAAAATTGCCATCCAGGCATAATCCATATCCTCGGTAAGATATGAAGTTTCCCAAATTATTGATATAAAACAGTTCTCCTTGACCCTGGGCGTAGCGGATACTGCTGTTATATTTTGCAAAGGTAAAAACATATTCCACGTAGAACTGGAAGCTGCAGACAGTGGCATCAGGATCACACTCACATACTGCATCAGTAGGCCCACACTCAACATTATGATTAAAGTGAGCACAAGATACTAGCTGAGCTGCCAGCCCAACAAATACTAGCAGAGAAAAGATAATCATTATTATCCCTTTTGATTTGTTTTGAACATGGCACAGTGACGGTGGATTTTATAGCTTAGCATAACTGGAATGGAAATACTGCTCACTGAGATCGAATTCCTGTTTGCTAAGGATTCACGTAATTATCCCATAATTGTTAGTAGAACGACTTGCCAAAAGAATCCATTAGCTTCAAAAGGACATGCACCGCTAGTGAGACTGTTTTGACATTAGCCAAAGTGTACTTCAATCTCATTTTAATTGTTGGTTGAACCATTTGCCAAAAAGTCCATTAGCTTGAAACCGACATACACCGCTAGTGATGTGGAATCTCTGATTAAATTCTTCCAACTGTTGCCAAGTAGCTAAATATTTGAAGGTGCATATAGGTTACTATGGTTCAATTAGTCTGTCGATAACATAATAATTGTTCCATTATATAGCTTGAAAGTTACATGTACTATGTGAAAACCGTCTTTGATGAAAATCCTCCAACTGTTGCCAAGTAGCTAAATACTTGGAATGAGCATATAATATGATCACTGGTAGAAGCATTTGCCAAAGTATCAATTAGCTTCAAAGTAAGTAACATGTACCCAACCCAAGACAATAACATTTAGCTCGAAGGTATACACTACTATGTCCAATGGTCTACATGCAAGGTTATGATAGTAGTGAACACATGATTTAGCCCAACAAATATAGCAGCAGGAATTGACACTCTGTCCGTTTCATTTGTTTTGCACATGACACAGTGTCAGAGTCGCATGACTGGAGAAGCTAAACATCACAGAGGGGAAATTCCTTTGCCACTAACTACATAAGTTTGGGGAGAAGATGATTCATCGTGAGATAGCACAAAAATGAACGACAGCATCAGATGCTCTATTGCAAGACGTAAAATCTTGTCTATAGCGACAGCTGCATGGTGACCATCACTCACTGATCTCTGTGTACCGTGCACAAAAGTAGTATAATTATTATTAAACCTTAGTGTATAAAAATTGTTTACGAGTACACGTACTTAATTTTGTGGTTTTGTTTACCCTGAGATTTTGCCGGTATTAGTAAATTTGGAAGAGAGTCACAGTGCATATTATGCTGAAATACACAACCACAGGGAGTACAATAGCTCTATAATAGTAAGGTTATGCAAGATTGTTAGCTGTGTAGACGTACTCTATTAGTGCAGTGCAAAAGGCTCCCTAAGTTACATAGTTTTACAGTGCATATGATTATGTAACCATGAGCTCTAATATTATAGTGCAACATGACATTTACATAATTTCAGGACACTTGTATTAAGTGATAGGGTGCGACCTCTGTGACCTCACACTTTTTGCATTTCTGTCCTTCTTATTCCACAGCATCCCAACATCATGAAAATTGATCGATAGTACGTGTATAAAAGATATTGGAGCTTAACTAGTAAGGATGGCACAGGGGACTTCTAAAATCATGAATTTTAGCTATATACACAACCTTATGTATGCGGGGAAATTTTTCAGATACCCCTGTAGAATAAGATTGTGCACACCTCTTATATAGGGATAATGTTATTCTTGATTCAACAGCAATAACATGGCTGTCACACAAGATTTGATATGAACTTAACTAGAAAGGTTGATACTAGCAT
>CASHTH010002958.1:0-50914 GCA_030341885.1 Geodia barretti
TCCGGACCGAACAGAAAGCCAACGTACCAGCCATGAGACCCGAATATTTGACCCTCACTCAATCAGCTTGGAATGAAGAAAAAGGAAAAAAGAAGATAGCAGCTGGGCTGAAGAGAGTGAAAAAAGCTCGCTACAAGACCCCATGAGTCGTTAGATCACCGTGCAAAAGCGACTCTCCACCTCGGGAACAACTCGCCAGCCTTAGACCTCTCTGCAACAGCGTGACATGGTTCGGGCCGGGGGTAGGTAACGTCAACAGGCAGGCCCGGCTCTACACCGAGGATGTGGGAGAGACGAGGGGAAGCTGCCACACAGATCCAGGCCTTCTTCAGACGGCACAGAGTACGTCGCAACCTTGCGACCTCGCTGGGCAGAGTGGGGGACGGAGAAGAAGACGGAATTAGAACAAACGGTGTCCTGAAAACACCCTCTAATGTTGTCCTGACAACAGCTCCTAGTGGTGTCCAGAAGACGGTCAACACGTCATCTCCTAGTGTTCCCCTGAAGCCAGCCGTTCCCTCTCACTCTGTCGCAGTTCAGACCTCCACAAGTGTACTCCATTTGAAGCCCACCACAGTAGCCCCAACTGAGGTTAGTATCATACAGTATGTGTGTGTACACGTCACGACTAGAGATATACACCTTCACTACAGCAAACACAAGTTGTATTACTGACTCCCACTGAAACTGTGTATATTCCCACACTGCTTCTGTGTTTGCTATGGTTGAAGGTTTTAGTTCCGTAACTCTGTTCTCTCTCTCTCTCTCTCTCTCGGCAGGAGGCAAGCTCGAAAGTGGCCACACACCCCTGGCAGAAAGGGGGCGGGGACCCGCTGAGTGTCATCAACATATTCACAAGGGAGAGAAGCCACCTCCACCAGACCCTCTCTACTCTCAAAAGTCAGATAACTCTGAACTGAGCAACTGATGAAAGACGATGCTGTGGAAGTCTTGTGTGAAGAACACTCACACCTCGTTCACAAGACCACACCCACTCCACCGGGCAACCTCCGAGATCATCAGTGGAGGATGTCCCCTCTAATTACTCCTACACCCTCTCCTTCCCCTCTTTACACAGCTCCGCCCACTCAGTCGCTGGCTCCACCCACTCTCCCTCAACATACCTCAAAGAATTCCCGGCATCCTCCACTGCTTATGAGGCTGCCACTCTCCCCCACTCTCACACTGTCACACCCTCACCAAACTCACACTCCTCACAGAGTCACTCCACCCCCGTCACTCCTCCGCAGACACAGTTCGCGCGGACGAGGAAATTCCTGCAATTACTCCTCCTGGCTCTCCCAGTTTCGTCTCTTCCTTCACCACCAGTCACGACTCATCGTCCAGCAGACAACGCGACCCTGTGACCTCTACGACCCCACACAGCACGCAGACCGACTTTCACCGCGTTCCCTCGGGCTAAAACTCCAGGCAGAGCTGACACTACTTGAAACAATAGAGGAATCGATGCGGCAGCTCTCGGCCGTGGAGGGTAGTCGCGTTGTGACCAGTGCCAGACAAGAGAGCTTATCGCTGGCCGAGCTGGTGGAGAGACAGAGACAAGATCACGAGAGAGAGATGAGTCTCGCTGCGTCCAGAGCCAGGGAGGTAGAGGAGAAGAGGAAGAGGGAAGGAGAGAGGGCGAGGCAAGGAGAGGTTGAGGCTAGAAGAGCCAGAGAGGAAGCAGAGAGGAGGGAGAAAGAGAGGGCAGCAGCTGCAGAAGAGGAGTTGAGTCGAGCAGAGACGAGAAGTCTCTCAACAGTTGGCAGAGGCTCGAGCGGCGGCCAGTCAGGCAGTCATTTCGTCGGCTCGGCTCCAGGTCGAAGCTGCCCAAAACATGGCCGTCTCTGTCGCCACGGCAGCCGCCAAGGAAGCGGTCTCGGCAGCGATGGTGGGTGTGGCACATCCTTCCCTCGTCTGTACCCCGTACCCCACCCAATCTACCCCATGCGAGCCCCCAGTTTACTCCACCGATTTTGAGGGGAGTATCCAACCTGACAGTTTGACTGAGGAGATTGAGACCGGGACGATCCTTATTAGTGCCCACCACCAGTGCCGTGGCAGGGAACAGCAGTGGAGAGAGTACTCTGACCCCTGGCGGTAGCGAGAGAGGAGGAGAGGAAGGAGGGATGAGTCTCAGGTAACTATACCTGAAGAAGTTGATGGAGACACTGACATGAGGGCTGAGGTACATATGCCAACCTTGTATAATGACGTAAATGTGTTCAGTAGCGGTTGAATGTTGAATGTTGGTACTACAACATAGCCATCTAGTCCTGGTTGCTTCATTTTTGTTCGGTTGTTTGTGTGTCTTAGTCGACCATTCTCTGTGCTAGTGTCGATTTTACGACAATCACTCCATAATGTTCTGTTCAGTCCTCGTTCAGAGAGCTGCTGCCGTCAGAGAGCCATCGCAAGAGATACTCTCATCGCAGCTCCCTCACAGAGTCAGAGTCCCGCCCCTCTAGCCCCGCCCACTCCGTCCCCCACACCCCTCCTCCCTCCGTGGGGACCGCTCTCCCTCCCCCTTCACGTGAGACACCACCACCAATCATCTCTTGCACTCCTCAATTTCTCAAACTTCACCATTTCTTTCTGCATGTGTGACTTCATTGTACTGACATTCCCTCCACCAGCAGACCTGGAGGTGAGGACTCATTCTTCGGGTTCATGTCTCGGATGATGGAGCAGTACATGAAGGAAGAGGAGGTCCGCTCGAGACACAGAGCTCTCCTCCTCCAACTCAGGGAGAAGGCCCTCAAGGTACAGATGTTCTTACTGGGAGATGAAAGGTTGGAGCAAGATACATGAGGAGAAAAAGTTGAAGGTCTGAGCAGTGTTCACAAAGGGAGGTTGTAGCAAAAATTTTTCCAATGTGGCAAACCATTTTAGGTAGGAAGAAGATTCTTTCCCCTCTTGGAAGACGACCAGCAATACAGTAGATGTAATGATGTGGTGTTCCCTGTGTGTGTGTGTCACAGGAGAGGACAAAGGCAGAGATGGAGTGGCTGAAACTAAAGCAGCGGAGGCTGATGAGGTAAGGGGGACGACGACAAGATGCCGTCACTGGAGAGCAGGCGAGAGGACTCCTGAAGAAGCTGGAGGCGGAGCAGGCGGAGATTCGCCGGCTCCAGCGGGCCCACAAGGAGGCCAGGAGAGAGAGGAGACTCTTGTTGGAGCAGCACAGAGCCATCACACACATGCAGTCCTCGGCGCAGTACTACCGCGAGAAACTGAGGAGGCACTCGGCACAGGACCACATCGAGCACCCATCCACCGCCAGCCCCTCTCATCATCACTCCCCCACCCTCTCTGAGGTCGCCAGTCAGGTGAGGCTCACATGATCTCTCTCAGGTGTCATGTGACAGTGTGATATCTGTTTGGTGTCATGTGAGAGTCTTATGATCTCTCTGGAGTGTCATGTGACAGTCCTGTGATTTCTTTCGTGTGTCATGTGATGATCATGTGATCTCCAGGTGTCTGAGGAGGAGGTTTCCTCGCCAATACCGTCGCAGCTGTCCTACTCTCCCTCCCCCACTCCCTCCCACCACTCGTCGTCCACCAACCGCCTTCACGCACATCAAGATCAACCCGGCTCTGTTACCATGCCAACAGAGGCTGCTGAATCCACTCCAACAATTATTCGCCAGCTCAGACATAATGATAATATGTGAGTCCTGTAGTCTAGTCGCATGATGTAGTGGTGTTCATGCCACTATCATACATATACGTATGTACAGGTCTGGAGGTAAAGCTACAGCAGTAACTCCAAAGAAAACACACCCCACTAAGGCTCAGACCACACCCACCAGCACTACACCTGCTAATGAGAGTGAGGTAATCAGTGAGGTGTTAGACCACACCCCCTCCGAGGAAGTCACACCCACCAGAACTCTAATTACTCCAACGACTCGTTTGAGCCAACTTCTCATGACCACACCCCTTCTGTCACTGACCACGCCCTCTCTCGCCCTCTCCCTGTCTCCACCCCACCTCCAGAGGCGGAGTCAGAACCGTCATCAGGTATACATGTCCTAGTAGCTGGGTGTGTAGTTGACTTGTTTGTTGTGCCTTTGCCTCTCTACCTCCCAGTCCACTTACACATACACTATACATGTACACATTGCTAGCTCCTCTCTGACAGGATAGGTATAACAGTCTTTTAAAACACGCGATCTAATCTTGCATGCTGCATGTACATTTACATTAGATAAAGCTTTCACGTCAGAAATTGTGAGAGTAATTTTTGCAAAGACACCAGGAAACTGTGTTTACGATGCTTTTTCGCACAGTTTATTTTGAGCAACTTCCGATATGTTTTAGTATGTAGCTAGCCATGAGAAACGAGGCACCACGGTCTCTGTTGTCTCCAGAGTGGACTAGTGGAGTGGGCTCACTGGAGGAGAGGATCGGTGCACTGAGGCAGGAGCTGGAGAGAGGAGGGAGGAGGTGAGGAAGGCCAGGGGGGAGCAGCGAGAGAGAAAGAGGGCCCTACTCAAGGACGAGGAAAACAGACTTCGCAGCAGACTTGAAGTGAGAGACACCGTTACTGATCTATCATGATCGGCGTCAATTCAGATTGTCTTGTTTTTTGATTTTGTTATTTACTGGTTTTCATTTTGCTATCGGTAGTAACGGTTGGCACAGAACGAAGTTCCTGATGTACGTATGAAATGTCCACTACAACTTATTAAAGATGTGTGTCTTATTTCTCTCTCCACAGACTCTGGACAACCAACTGGCACAGCTGCAGAGTCCCACACCACTACAGAACCATCTCCCACCACTGCACTCATCGACCCCTCCCTCTCCTCATCCTGCCAGTCAACAACCTCCTCCCTCTCCTCCTCCTGTCAGTCAGCAACCTTCTGGCCATTCACCGAGCCCCAGAACCACCAGTGATATAACTGAGGAGGCCGGCCTGTCTGCTGTGGTTGATGCAACACTGCCTGAAGAGGTGGAGGAGAAGAGAGAGGGAGAAGGGAGTGAGTCAGAGTCAGTTGAAACTGAGGTCTCTGAACTGTCACCGTCAATTGAAGAAGATGAGACGACAATCGAAGTTCAGTTGGATCTCTCTCACTGCCATCAAAACAGGCGTCAGTGAGAGCCATCACTAGGACTCTCTGCAGAACTAGCCCTAGATGAACCAGGCCAAACTGCAGATGATCAGCCGTTGGAAGAGATAGGACTGACTGCCACAGAAGAACGAAGGAGTTTGAGTCAGGAAGAAAGAGAAGTGACTGTGACAAAGAGCGGAGGAATGGCAGGAAGAGAGGAATTAGTTGCCAGGAGAGAAGAAGAAGAAGAAGCCAGCTACACGGAGACCTGGGCCTCAGATCACAGCTCCCTCGTGGCCGGCAATCTCTCCTCTTCCGAGAGGAAACTGGATGATCAACCAGCTGAGTATCAGTTGCAGAGAGGGAGGGAGGGAGAACTGGAGGAAGCAAGTGAAGGACCTGCAATAAAGGTAAAAGAAGCTACAGTGAATGAAGGAGAAACTAACTCAACAGGAGGAACTGAGGGAGTCGGAAGCGTTGGCATGGATTTTGCCATTGGACAACGAGTCCTGATTGGAGGAGCGGAGCCTGGAACTGTCCGTTTCATTGGCTCCACCCACTTTACAGCGGGGGTGTGGATTGGAGTTGAACTGGACGCAGAGAAAGGGAAAAACGACGGATCGATTGACGACGAACGCTACTTCAACTGCCCTGCTGGACACGGGGTCTTTGCACCAGTCAGTAAAGTCTCACTCTTAGAAGAAGAAGAAGAAGAAGGAAAAGAGGGAGTGGAAGGGGAGGAGAGAGGTGGCTCAGAGGAGAGCTCAGTTCCAGAGGAGGTGGCTGAGGATGAATTTAGCGAGGGATCAGGGGACGCAGCCATGTCGGAGGAAGAGGAACCAGAGATTACACTCTCTCCTAGACCACAGGAGACTCAGGGGAACGAGGGAGAGGGAGGGGGCGCCACCCTTCTCTCGGAAGGCACCCACCCTGGTCCAGGGAAGATGGCTGAGGTGGAGGGAAGCCGAGATTTAGAGCCGTCTTCCCCAGCAGTCCCTCCTCCGCTCACCCTCCCCCAGGAAGATGTACCCACTGCCCCGCACCTGGCAGCTCCTCCACCGGACATCGCCAGAGAGGCTCCGAAACAGACTGCCGAACCGCAGACTGCTCACCTCAACACCAGCGTGGACCATCTGACATCTGACCTCGTCCAGGAGCTGGCGAATGAAGCATTTCAGACAATGCACCGGATCTGGCGACACCGTTCTCCCTCCTCCCCCACCTCCCCCAGACCCAACCACGTATTGGAGACACCTGTGGGTCCGCGGAGAAACAACCATCACCTCCGACGCGACTTGGAGCCCGCTGAGAGAGAAGATGTGATGAGGAGTCTAGAACGGAGGAAGAGGGAGAAGCCGGAGCTCACGCTGAAGGCCGACAAGATCTCAGACCAGCTACTGGCTCTGCTGCTCAAGTCGGAGACCGACTTGGTGTGTGCTCTTCGTTCCTCCAAGTCCTCCCCAGAGCCACCCTCGTCTCCTCACAGACACGGATCTCCAGCTCTCTTCTCGCCTCCATCCCTACCCACCATACAAGAGACTGTCTCCCCACCGCCCTCTCCTCCTCTCCCCCCTCCCCCCTCGTCCCCACCTCCCTCCCCACCAGGTTCCCCTCAGCGCCATCTCCCGCCGGCCACAGCGGCACGGGTGGCAGCTGGCGAGCGCTCTCCTCCTTACCACGGGGAAACGTCTCCTCCCCTCACCCCCTCCCTCTCATGTGCCTCTCTCACCAGTCTCCTCCTGGACCAACAGGACTTCACCTCAGCCCACTGCATGGTCCCCAGTGCCACACACCACATCGATACCATCGTCCAACACACTTGTTCGCTCTGGAACGACCTCCGTGGCTCCTGCAGTGAACCCGCCCTCTCTCCGCCCGACTGTCCCGCCCACATTATCTCCCTATTCTCCGATCTCAGCTCCAGCGAGGAACACTGCCACGAGGCTTATGTCAGACTTGTCTACGACACTACACTCCAGGTCCTCCGAGACTCCGCCCCTCGCGACCCCGACGTCTCGGTCTGGACCAGATTCTCCCCCGCCCTCAACTCGCACCTGGTGGCCGCCCGCACACAACGCCAGGCGGAGTTTGATCTTGACAGAGTCCAGAGGAGAGTGAGGGGGAGGTTGGTACGAGGCCAGCTCCCCTGTCCCCCTCCCCTCGGCAAAGTTCCTTCACGGTATGCGGCGAGTCGGTGGGAAAGATGTTGATTTCATCGACTCGGTCCTCATCAGGGAGCTGAGGAGAGAGGAGGCGAGCTGGGTGGACTACCACAGAGACGAGACTGCAGTGAAACTGAGGGTAGCAGACGGACTCCTTGACTCTCTCCTGACAGAAGCCGTCCACCTCGTTGCTGACATCGCCGAGAGGAAGACACAGAAACAGTCTTAGACTCTCCCTCCGTTCCTTACTTCCTCCTCAATGTATATACTCCTCCACCTTTGTACACACCTCTTTTCATATTTGATACGTGTTATTTAGTTTTATCACAATTACACAAAGCAATTCAGTTTTCGTACCCTCCAGCTGGTACCCATCCATCCAGAGCAGTTGATCAGCCTAGAATCGACCTGAGCTCCTTACTAGTTCCCACATGGCTGCTGTCGTGTATAGATCAATTCATGTGATCCAGTGCAGTGATGAGCATTCTTCATTATTTTCGTACCATTCAAGTTGGCTATCAGTGTGAGGGTGGGGCTAGAAAGAGGATGTATGAGGATGTAAGACAACAAAGTTGCGGCAATTGACATCCTATTTCTGACGTGGAGCCAGCCTAGGTGGTGCTTCAATTTAATTTCTTTACAATGTGTTACTGAAGTATACCAAAATGGTGCACACACATCCTTGGTTTTAGTGCTTCCATGAACAATTATTGATAAATCACACAGAGTGCAAAGGTCAAGGTCCCGGGGCATCTTCAGAGTCCTCAACAGCCACGCCCTCCTGATCCGAGGTGTCGTCGTCCCCGCCAACCTCCTCGTTGGCCAATCGCAGCTCCTCCATCTGTGTCCGCAGCTCTTCGTCCTCCGTATCCGTGACAACCTTGGGCTACGAAAAAAAACACAAACAATAAAATTTTAGGCAGCATTTTAAATGAACAATGTAATGACAATATTAGAGTAATGAAGGTGTTTATTGTTGCAGTTGTGTTACATCCTCAGTTGTCTCACGTACCTCCATTTTGACGGCAAACTGTCCGTCTTTCTCCTCAATTGTTTCTCTGATGACCTGTACAGACAGAGAGAGAGACACCGGGTGGGTGGCACCGAGCTGGGGGTACAGGTGAGGAGGAGGTTCTTGCCTGAATGGTCGTGTTCAGTTTAGCGACTCCCTCTGTCCTGTCCAGAGTGGTGGTGGTGATGACGTACTGCGGGGGGGCAATCAGTCGGATCTCGAGCGGCATTTCCTCAGTAGACTGCTGGAGACCGGCTTTCAGGGCCTCTTTTACTGCGTCTATCCCTTCGTAAGCATAGCACGACACCTCCACATCTGCAGGGGAACAACACGTTGTTATGTAATAGTGTGGAACTTTTGAAGGCAGAGAAAATTTACCAAGGTTTACATGAGCCTCACAGCAAACTGGGAAAGGCTTCTTGCTTAGTTTTTCAGGCGGACCATTGGACAGTTGAAGAAGCAATTTGCGATACGTTTTTTCAAAGTTTGTCAATCTTTCTCTCCCCCTCTTTCTCTCGCTATCGTCTTACCGGCTCTGATCTTGACGGGATGTGGAGTGAGGCGGTGTCTGATGTTACTCAACAGTGTCTCCTTCTCCTCCTCACTGGAGAACGAACAGTCATCCAGCACTGTCGGGTCTCTGCAGCAGACACAATACACAGTGGTATAGCATTAATTAGGAAACATTCACGGGATAAAACTTTGGTCATTTAGTAGAACTAAGACTTTCAATTCCTTCGCATACAAATGGTCCAAAAACCAAGGTTCTTTCTACGTTCACTGAGCTTTCGTACATTGCACGCTTCCCTGTACAAAATTATCTCTGCCCACAACGTTTTGCTGAGACGATCACAAAAATTTCTCAAATTCCTGTTGCAGATTGCTGTAAAAATGTCTTTGCCGTCAAAAACAAGAGACTTACACGACCGCCTTCTTGAAGAGGTCGTAGGAGCTGGCAGGGAGGCCGGAGCGAGTCTCCAGAGCCCAGGCTGTCCGCTCGTACAGGTCCTCCAACTGCTCGCTCTCATACTCCAGTTTTGACGCCACGTTGCGAAGAATACTGTTCACCTTTGGTATAATGTAATATAGTATATAGTGGTGTCAGAGAAAAGAGACAGTGAGACCTCTGAAAAATGGACCCTCCAAATAAGGATATCTCTGTTCTGCCCCATACTAACACATTATGACGTCTGAACAAGGGACACTTCCGAAAAAGGTCACTCGGTATATATCCCAAAGATGTAGGCTTTGTTAGTAGTGTTCCAACTCACAGTCTTTCCTTTGGAGTACTTCTCCTCACACTTTTGGATCTCCTCCGACGATACCCTCCTCTTGGAGAGATCGATGTAACCTGTGACGTCATCAGGATCACGTGACCATAAAATAAAGTATGTGTGTACGAGTACAAGCTGCTCACCTTTCTCCTCGTCCACTCTGATGACTACCACGCACTCGTTGCGGCCGATGCGAACCAGTCTGTTGATGGACCTGATCCGACGTCGCGAGAGCTCGCTCAGCATGATCATCCCCTCGATATTGTCGTACTCCAGCAGACTCACGTAGGCACCCATCTCGGCGATGGAGCGAACGTTTACCATCACCACGTCCTCCAGCTTGGGGTATCTGTGTTTGTAGAAACGACACGAGAGAGCCATGGTGACTGCACTGACGACTCGAGGCCACGCGAATGGACCTCGTCGTCGTCGTACCGCACGCGTCGCTTACGCATGCGCAAATTGTAAGTCAGCCCCACCCACGCACACACGCGGAGTTTATCATCACCGGCGTTCCGCTGCAGCGATGTTTACTGAGGGAAGGATCGGTCCCTGATGGCTAGGACGAAGAGGGCCCTGCTTCTGCTGGGTCTCTGCAGTTTGATGGAGTTTGCGCGGGCTGTGTGCGAGGAAGGCGGGGAACCAATTGCCTGCGCTCCCCCGCACGATGAAAACATACTGGCCGGCCTTGAGCCGGTGGCCAGCGACTCATGCGGCCAGCGAGGTCCGGAGAAGTTCTGTTACCAGACCACAGACGGCAGAACGCAATGCGATTACTGCGACGCCAGTGTAGCGCAGCAGGGGCACCCTCCGTCTCTAATGACAGACCCAAACGTCGTGGAGGGAGAGAACCTTACGTTCTGGCTCTCGTTCCGCTCCTCGGCAGTCGTCACTTTCCCACTGAGCAAGAAATTTGAGATCAGCAGCGTGTCCGTGTCCTTCTTCTCCTCGCGTCCACAGTCATACGCCATCTACAAGTCGACGGACTACGGCGAGACGTTCGTGCCGTTCCAATACTTTTCTCTCTCGTGCGAGGCGACGTACGGCGTTGCAGAGAGCTCTGATGTGGATGTCGGTGAAGAAGACGTAGCACTGTGCACGTCGGCTGGGGCAGGAGGGACGAGCAGCGAAGAAACTGTTTTCCGACCGCTCGAACACCGTCCGGGGGATCTTGCAGACAGCCAGCAACTGCAGGAATGGGTTCTGGCTACTCACATTCAGCTACGTTTCGACGGTCAGGATGCTGCGGCCCAGTTTTACGCAGTCTCCAACGTGGAAGTATCGGGGACTTGTTACTGCAACGGGCATGCTAGGACCTGTTCTGGGAGTGTGGCAGGGGGAGATGTGACGTGTGAGTGTGAACATGGGACGGATGGGAGAGACTGTGGCGAATGCCTGGATTTCTACCAGGATGTTCCGTGGAGTCGCGCTACCATTGACAACCCAACTAGCTGTGCAGGTGGGTTCTTAGCATGTGTGTGTTGGACGTGTGGGCACAGCAGTCTATAGTTGCATGGACACATTAGCCGCAGACAGAAGCAATGAATTTAGTTAACTGAGAGCTCAATTTCTTTTGGCGCCTCGTGAGACGACTGATTCAGATTGGAGAGTGGGAATTTCAGTGTCCACCTGCTTTTGCTGGGGAATGAGATCTCAGTTGGGAAGGTGTCGTCTTTCCTGTCGGCCAGTAGACCGTGTAATGACTGGCTCCAGTCAGCTGGACCTCCCTCTGCCCTCTATTGACGATACATTTGTCTCCATTAATGAGTGTACAAACCTCTTCCCTTTCTCTCAGTCCAGCTTACACCCTCGCCCTCTCTTTAAAGTGAGCTAGGATATTACAGTATTTGAGAACGCAAAATAGGTCTTCACCAAAGTAAATTTTGAGCTCTATTCCTCCATCTTTCTCTCTGTCCAGCCTGCAACTGCAACAATCATTCGGACGTCTGTCGTTTCGACGTTGCGGTGTATGTGGCCAGTGGTAATGTGAGTGGAGGAGTCTGTGAGAGCTGCCGGGACAACACTGAGGGTGAACAGTGCCAGCGATGTACCCTCAGCTACTACCCAAGTCCCAGCCTCCCTCTCGCCAGTCCTGATTACTGCACCCGTGAGTGACTCAGGTCTTGGCCAGCGGTGTTGGGGTCTGAAGTCTGTGGTTTGGTAGGGCTCCACGTGTTTTTGACACTCTGCCCACTGCCACTGCTGTTCCTGAGTGGTTTAGTCAGTTCTGCAATAGAACAGCCACTCTGGCCCAACTGAATTAAGCCTGTCATACCATTAGCCAGCAATCTCTTGCAAGTAACAAAGCTACCCCATGTATATGATAGCAAGTTGGCAGTTTCTTGTCTTTCGTAAATGTGTGCCATCTTTCAACTTTTTGTCACACATTACCTCGTGTATGAGCCTTTAGTTTCGTATTTCTCCTGTCAGTGTGTGACTGCGACCCTCGAGGGACGGTGGGTGGAGAGGCGAGCTGTCTCCTTCCTCCCTCCGTATCACCGGCATCTCCCGCCAGTCAGAGCTGCCAGTGTAAGACCAACGTGGAGGAGGAGGAGGACGGGAGATGTTCCCAGTGTAAGACTAGTTTCCACCAGCTGTCCCTCTCCGACCCAGCCGGCTGCCAAGGTACGTGAGAAGAGATCGCATTACCTCTAGCGGTAACACTGGTGGAGGTGGTGTAGAATATGGGATGGAGAGAGCCTCGCTAGCTTGACATGCACAACTCGATTTGTGTTACATATGGAAGGGGGAGTGTAGTTCATAAGGATTTGTACCAAAACCAACCAAACAACCATGAAATCGTGTAAGCCTTAGTGTGAAGTATCAGTGGGTGTACAATATGTATTGGTGCATGGAGAAGGAGGAATGTAAAGTCCCAGTGACTGAGCTTCACAGCAGGTGGTGTTTGTGGTGCCTGTGGTCAGCTGTGGCCTGACTTGGCCCTTGGCCAATGCCTCTCTCTGGCTTTCATGAAGAGGGCTTCAGTCACACTTCCCCGAACCACACCCTCTGGGGCCCTCTGAGCATTTCTCTGTGTCTCCGTTAACTTCTGTTCCCCTCTCTCTCTCTTCTTCCCAGCTTGCCCCGCGTGCTATGATCAAGTGTACGTGGAGTTCAACAGGACTCAAAGCCTCCTCTCCTCTCTCATCTCCCACCTCAACTCCACCTCCCCTGGCCAACTCCCTGGGGACCTTCTCCAAGAGATCTCAGACTATCGCCTGATTCTGGAGGACATGCTGATTCGAGCAACTCTCCTCGCACGCCAGGAGAGTAACCTCACTTCTAGAGTCAGTGTCGTTGCCACAGAGACCGACAATTTAGAAGATCTGATTGGTCGGTTGGAGCGAAACGTGTCCCTGTCGGAGGAGGGGCTGGGGCGTATTGCGGCGGAGTTTGACTCAGTGGTCGAGCTGCTGCGTCGTCTGACAGGGAGTTTGGAAGCTGTTGAGACCGCAGTCAGGGTTGACCTTGTGACCTCTCTCTCTCGTGCCTCAAAGAGTCTGCAGGAAATTGATGGTCTCTTCAGTCAGCTTGTGAACCTCTCTCGCGAGGCCAACCAATCCTCCTTTGGTCATCGCTACCTAGCACTCAATCTTCTGAGCTCGGCGACTGAGTCCCTGGCGTTGGTCCAGCAGGCCCTAGATCTCCTCTCTCTCACTATCTCGCTCCAAAACACGACCTCACTCGTGCTGGAGGGACTCCGTCAAGAGAGCATGAGACTAGACTCTGTTTTCACTGATGCCAGTTCCGACCTTCGCGAGGCTCGGCTAACAGTGGCATTTGCAGTGGACCAGTCCACAGCCCTTCTGGAGCGACTGAACAACGTAACGATATCCGACTACGACACAAGTGAGCTGGAGGAGAGACTCGAGGCTCTGCAGAACGTCACTCGGGACCTGGTATCAGACACTGGTGCGGTGTCAGGGGAACTGAGGGGAGTGGAGAGGGAGGTGGAGGAGGTGAGAGAGAGAGCAGGGGTGCTCCTGGCAGAGTCCGACAGTCTCAATCTACTGTCGGTGGAGCTGCTGGCGAGGGCTCACGCCGCGCTCTCATTTGCCAACCAGACGGTGGAGGAAGGGAGTGAGTTTGTGGCCTCAGTGGAGGAGATACTGACACAGTTGCAGCTGAGGCTGGGGAACAGCAGTGGAATTGTTAGCGGGCTGGAGGAAGTGAGGATGCAGAGAATTACACGTTCGCAGTGTTTTACTCGTTGAAAGACTTGCAGATTGTTACGATCGCTGCTTCCATTAGACACATGCACATGGAAAACAGTAGGTGCAGAAGCTAATGTATTGCGGCAATAAAACATCGAGACCAATGAGTCAATTACAGAATTTTAGGGACATTACAAGAATTTTAACCTGTACATACACTCTGTATTGCTGTCTACAGGTGGTGCGGAATATACTGGTGGCAGAGGAGTTGGTAACCGAGGCCGAGAGGGAGGGGGGGAGGAGGAGAGGAGAAGTCAACGAGGCTGTCAGGGAGGCGGAGGAGGCAGTGAAGGCATTCGAGGAAGCCAGTCAGCTCACTGCTCAGGCCCTGGAGGTAGGTGTGGCCTATAGAGCTAGTCTCTCCTCTGGACTATGGCCTGTTGGTACAGGCTGCTCTGAGGGTGAGGGAAGAAGCGACAAACACTCTATTTAATGCCACTCTCCTGGCAAGCGAAGCCGAGGAACTACGTGGTAATGTGTCGGCTTCTGAAGAGAGGGGGGCGGAGCTAAAGGTTGTTTCCACGGAGACTGAGGAGCTCATCACCACGGCAACAGAAGCGGCTCAAACAGCCTCGTCTGATGCCAGTAGTTTACAGGAGGAGATTCAGCAACTGACGGTCAGCTGTGCTTGAGTATATTCTGTTAAATTTTGTGCGATTTTTCATTGGAGCTGTTTTGCAGGAGCAGTCCTCAATGCACGTCACGTTATGTGCAATGCTGTCTTTTTTCTTTTGTATTTGGGGCATCGTCTGTTTGTATTATTATATATACAGGGAGTTTTGGATGAGCTCAAGGTGGACCTGGATTCCACAGAATTGTTGCCCAGCAACCGTTTGTCGGACGTGGGATCCATGGTAACGGAGCTGGAAGCTCAGGCAGACAGCAACCAAGTAACATTGGACGCCCTGCAAGACCAGGTGGGTGTGGTCACGTGACAATCACGTGATCAGCTAAAGAAGTCACGTGATGTAGGTGGGGCAGCTGGAGGCGTCATCAGGAGAGCTGAGAGAGAGCCACAGAAATCTGCAGCAGCATCGAGACCTCCTCCAGTCAATTCTGGACAACATCCAGAGACTGGACTGCCGGAACCAGTTCCAGTCCATCTAGTGGAATGGACTGGGGACACACACCACCCAGCTAGAGTCTCTATATACTAGTGTAATCATCAGCGCCGACTGTACTGTTTTCATATACCGTCATTGATCATGGACACTCGTTATAATATTATTATATCTTTGGAAAAAGAGAACACAATTGATGCAGAAAAGATCCTCTGTCAACACACACACACACACACACACAGTGAGAGCTACACCACAAAAACTAGGGGCTGTCTGGAGAGAAGAGAGAGGGAGAGAGAGAGAGAGAGAAGCAAAGGTCACTTGAGCCAGTCGAGGTCGTCTTCTTCGTCACTGCCAAACAGAGGATTGGGAGGAGGTTTGGACGACGTCTCTGCTATCACCTCACTCGCCGCCTGATCAGAGCAGATGGGAGAGTTAGCCCCATTCACATAAGCAGGTCTTAAACTTAGAACCACCTGCTTAAACCAGTTTTGACAACAAACTGAGTGGTTTCGAACTGGTTTAACCGGTTTATAGTGTTGGTGTAAATGTATGTGTGATAGAGAGAGGGAATGATGGAGGGAGAGGAGTGAGAGGAAGAGGAGAGGGTGGCTCACAGGGTCGTCAGTGGAAGAGGCAGGAGTAGAGAAGAGGTTATCAGATTGAGAGAACACCGAGCTGTTCCCTCCAAACACCTCAGCACTATTAACAAAGAGAGAATCAGCTTGGTATAGTACATGTACTGCATGCGTGGTTGGGTGCTCTAACACACTGTTTATACCACGGACGGCTCTACCAACCTCAGAGCATCTTTCTCTGCTTTGGTCATCGTTTTCTTCGCAGAGGAAGTGGGCGGAGCCATGTCAGGAGGTCGACCAGGGGTCACGAAAAGGTCAGTACTGTCTTCATCATCACTGAACAACCCATCACCTTCTCCTTCTGAACGAGAATGGAGCAAGTCACTCACTGGTAGAGGAGAGAAACACACCTGTTTTCTTCGGTGTTTTGCTCGACTGAGGAGGAGGTGAGGGGTGAGGAGGAGGGGACGGAGCTTTCTGTTGAGGCTCTTCAGGTAGGACAGGCTCTTGTGTTTGTTTAGTCTCATCCTCCTTTTCTTTCTCCTCTTCCTCCTCCTCTTCCTCTTCTTCTCCCTCTCCCTCCTCCTCCTCCTCTCCCTCCTCCTCCTCCTCCTCTTCTCCCTCTTCTTCTTCTTCCTCCTCCTCCTCCTCTTCTACATTCACACACTCGTAAAAGCTAGTCGTAAAATCTAGCAAAAAGGTGTATATACCTGAGGTTTCTCCCTCCTCATCATCCACCTGCTTGTCTCCCTCGCCCTCTGGTACAGCAGTGGGCGGAGTAGTGGGTGGAGCTTCCTCAACTACAGCAGAAGGGGGTGTGGTCTCAAGAGGTGGGAGGGGTTCTACAGATGTCACTGGAGGTGTGGCTTCTTCTATTACTGTCGTCTCAGCAGAGGAAGAGGGAATGGGTGGAGTCTGGAGGAGTGTGATCTCCTCAGTTGCCACGGGAACATTATGACCGTCTGATGTGTCTGATGCTGGCAGAGGCTTCTCTTCTATTTGGAGCACACCACCAGATAAACACTTCGTGGTACTGCTGTATAAAGTGACAAACCTTCTGTAACAACAGTCGTCTCTGTCTCCTTTCCCCCCTCCCCTCCTCCCTCCTCATCCTTTTCTCCCTCCTCCTCCTTTCCCCCCTCCCCTCCTCCCTCTTCCTCCTTTTCTCCCTCCCCTCCTCCTCCTCCTCCTTTCCCCCCTCCCCTCCTCCCTCCTCCTCCTTTCCCCCCTCCCCTCCTCCCTCTTCCTCCTTTTCTCCCTCCTCCTCCTCCTCCTCTTCCTCTTCATCTTCCTCCTCCTCTTCCTCCTCCTCCTCTTCACTCTCTCTCTCGTCCCTGGCTGTTGCTAGCTGTGTCCCAGTCCCAGACTGTTGCGGTGAAGCCAAAGCCTTCAGAGTAATCTCCTGCAAAACAACACACAAACTTTCCATCTTGCCCCAATTGTTCATTTCACCCAATGTTTCTTCTTTCTTCTTACGTCCGCTCCCACCTTTTGTATTTCCCTATCTCCCTCCAACCTTTCTTCTTTCCCCCTATCTCGCTTCCACCTTCTTTTTCAACTCTCTTCTCTCTCATTTGTGCATTACACATGTGGTCTTCAAAATTTCATCTTGTTGATTTCCCTAATTAATACACACCAACACCGACCCACACATATATATGCCACACCCACCTTGATGGTTGCCAGGAGCAACGAGAGGACCTCTGACCTCGGGAACTCCTCCTTTGTTTTGAGTCTCTCTGCCATTATCTGGTAGGTGTGGTTCATAATGCTCTTGACCCTCTTCCCCACTTCCTCCTCCCCGACAGATGAGGGGGCGGAGCTAGTGGGCGTGGCCTCCTGGAGCCCGGCCTGGAACCCCTCCTCTCTGGCAGCTGCCAATCTCTGGAGATGAACAATACATCATCAATGATGTTTTCACCCAACATCAAGTGATTGGACAATGCGCACCTCAGTCAGCTGCTGCTCGAGTTGACTGCTCTTGTCTTCAGCTTTGGCAGCTGTCTGTCTCGCCTCTCTCTCCCTCTCCCTCGCCTGCCCCTCCCTCTCCCTCGCTCCCTGGAGCTCCGCCCGGGCGTCGGCTAGCTCCTCCTCCACTTGACGCAGTCGTTGAGTGCTGTCCTGCCTCCTCAGGGCCTCCACCTGCACACACACATTCAACAAGAGAAGATGGAATACGTTTTCCTACTCTTTATGTTGTGATACTAGAGAGAGGTTTTTTTTACAATCGACAAAAGTACTTGGCAAAAATATTGTCTTTGCCAGCACCTAACATTCATGAAATTCCTGGGAAAAAACAGGTGAAAAAGCTATAATATTTACGCTGCCTCTTGAGGTTGACTCCATTCTCTCATCTCCCCCTCTAACCTTGGCAGAGGCCTCCTTCAGCTGTTCCTCCAGAGATCCCTTCTCCTCCACCATCTCCTCTATCTTCCTCCTCCACCTCTCCTCTGCGGAGCTGGCCTGTCTCTCCGCCCGGCCCCTCCACTGCTCCTCCAGCTCCCTCTCCAGGCGAGACAGCTGCTCTGTTGTCGCCGACGACGCTACGCTCTTCTCCTTCCTCATGCGGTCCCTGAGGGAAGACAGCTCCGTCTCGTGGGCCAACTTCAACTCCTCGACCTCCTCCTCCCACCTCCGCTTGGCCTCTCCCATCTTCCTCTTGCTCTCTGACATTACCTTCAGAAAAACAAACAATCACATTCAATTGTCTATCTTTTTGCCATAGTATTATTCAAGCCTCAATTTGTGATAAGAAAGGAAAATGTACAGTGGAGTATGGAGTATGGTACTCCACATTACTGTTAGCGAAAAGACTTTAGTTCGACGCAGCAAAATTGACTGCCCCAAGAAAACATTGTGCCTACTCTCAAGTGTCTCACACCACAAACACCACCTGCTGTGAAGCTCAGTCACTGGGACTTTACATTCCTCCTTCTCCATGCACCAATACATATTGTATACCCACTGAATTTTTCACACTAAGCTAAACTCTCTGCCTTTCTCTTTGAGGTGATCAAACCTTCTGGAGGCTGTCTCTCTCTGCGACCAGCTCGGCGTGGTCGTCTCTCAGCTGCTGGAACTCTGCCCTCACCCTCTTCCCAGCCACCCTCTCCTCCTTCAGATCCGACGTCATCTGGCTCACCTGGCCCTGCAGCTCTGCCAAGGAAAGAATACCACTCTGTCTACCATAGAGACCACAGTGGTCCATCTCACGTACCGTCTTGGCTCTGTTTGAGTGAGGTCCAATTCTCGGCGACCTTTTGGTTCTCAGCGACAGCAGTTGCCAGCCGTGTCTTCAGTCTCCGCCTCTCTCTGTCGGGAGCCAGTCAGCTCCATCTGGAGTGAGCTCAGGTGGGCCATCTGAGTACTCAACTCTGACGTCAGGTTCACCTGATGATTTACATACACACATGGTAACAAAGAATGGTGTGTTCAAACATTTGGGGAGAAATGTTTGGGGCGAGAATGTTCTTTTCTAGCTCCAATTCTTGAGGCAATGAATGCCCTTTGTTCATCCAGCACTAAAATACCGAGCATTCTGTCTTATGGAGCACATGTTCAGGTTCACCACAGACTTATGCACTTCTAAAGGTTCGTTGCTAGATTATTGTTACTTTGTTACTATCTTTCCCATAGCCAGTGGCATGCAAGTACAATTGTTACCAACACTCCACGAAACATGAACGAACCACGCCTCTCTCTCACCTTCTCCTGCTCCAGCTGGAGGACCTTGACCTGTGAGGACGTGGCCGTCGACTTGAATGCGTCACTCCTCTGCTCCAGCATGGTGTTGCTCTGCTCGACGTAGCGCTGGTTCCGCTCCAGCAGCTCCGCTATCTTCTGGTTCTGGGTCTCGATCCTCGCACTCTTCTCAAACATATCCTTTTTCAGGTGCTCGTTCTCCTGCAGAATCAGTGGGTGTGGCCAATGATGTCATTGTGATATCATGTGATAGGTAAATAAGTATGATGTCATCATGAGGTTTTCTCTAAATTTCCTGCTATTATTATACAGTAAATGCAATGACATCATAGAGATCGCTGATGATGTCATAGTGATGTAATTGATAACTTGCCTGCATGATTCGCTGGATGTTGTGCAGCAGAACGGCAGCCTCCATGTTGGGGGTGTGTCTGGATGCGGGAACGAGAGCTCCGCCCCCTGGTCCCTCCTCCCTCAACTTGTCCAGCTGGAAACAGGTCACATGACAGTCACATGATCCACTCGCCGTGTGTGTACCTTGGAGTGAAGTTCGTCGACCTTTCCGCTGAGTTTCCCAAGCTCCGCCCTCACCTCTGTTGTTTGGTGCTTGGTCTCCGATAGCAACGTGGCACTGGCTGCATCCTGTAAGGTCATGATATACACTCATGAAGCTTTTTGCGTCATGTGACAGTCACCTGAGCCGTAGGCTGCTGTGTTGGGCAGTGGGGTGCGTGGCTGTTGGGACATGTGTGGGCATGGTTTGGGAGTCTTGGCCCGTCCGTATGTGTCCAGCCTCTCCCTCGCGCTCCATCCCATTGTGGTCTGACCTGCAAACTGCACAAGAGAACATCACTACACACGGCAGTAGAGAGCAAATGGATAGACGGCCGTATAGAAACGGAACTAGCTCGACGATTTTGTTGAGTTTCAGTATAATATAGCAAATAGCACTCAAATTTCACTAGGAAACTAGTTGGTCCGCAATAAGAATGTCTCAGCCTACAATAATTCAACAGAGACACTTTCGCAGACCACAAAAAAATGTGAAATTGCTGAAAGTTTCTCCGTCGAAGGTTTCTAGCTGTACTTACCTGTGGTCCATAAGGTCCCTGGTTCATGAATGGAGGTCTGCTCTGGTGGGGATTATATAGAGCCAGTTGCTGTGACATCATCCCTCCTCCCATCATTCCTCCATTCATCATCCCAGGCTGCTGTCCACCACCCATCAGTCCTGTTTGACCACCCATCATTCCTGTTTGACCCGCCATCAGTCCTGTTTGACCCTGGCATCATTCCTGTTTGACCTGTCATCATTCCTGTTTGACCCGCCATCATTCCTGTTTGACCAGTCATCATTCCAGGCTGTCCCGCCATCATCCCAGGTTGCGATGTCATCATCCCAGGGTGCGACGTCATCATTCCAGGTTGTGATGTCATCATTCCAGGCTGGGAAGCAGCTGGGGCTGCTGGCTGCTCTTCAGCCTCCACCTACAAGAGTACCATACTAACCACACCCACAAAGACCACGCCACTGAGACCACACCCCCTGACTCACGTGGTGAGTCGGCATGGTTCCGGGAGGGAGTATTGCCTGTCCTCCAAGTCGTGACATCTTTGAGAGGAGTTTGCTGCGCTGGTTCTCCTCCGTCTCCTCGGAGGGCGCGGTGAGGTGGTCCTCGAATGACTGAGTCATCTCCTTCACACTGCCTCCTCTCTCTCGGGAGGTCGGAGGTGAGGGTGGGGGAGGCTCCAGTCTAGAATTATTGCACACACACACACACACAGAGAGAGAGAGAGAGAGAGGAGAGAGAGAGAGACGGGAGGAGGGGGATGTGAATTGTGGACGAGTGTGAGAGAGAATACTAACATTTCCGTGGCGACCTCGGCCTCTCGTTTCCTTGCCCAGTTTCAGTTTCCTCAGTTCGACCTCAAAGACCAGAACAGCTCCCGGCGGGATCCTGTCCTTCACACCCTGTCAGGCCAGAGTCACATCACTGACTAAAGCCTAGTTCACAATGAACGCTAGCAGTCTACCCCCTCTCTTTGTGTTACATCAGATTACATCATAACTTAAGTGAAGAGTTGACTCCACATTTGTTGTGCTTATGTATTCTCCAGCAACTTGACAAACAAACCAAAACACTGTAATATAAGTGGACTCTAATCTAGTGTTATATAATAGTGTTGTGTATTGCTGCGACTTACGCAACTCGACCCAGCGACTTGCGTCAACATTTGGGGGGCAGGGTTTACCTGTGAGCCGTAAGCAAGAGCTGGAGAAATGACCAGAATTCTCTTTCCTCCCTTTGTCATCCCCACCATCCCCTCGTCCCATCCCTACACACACACACACACACAATCTGTATGATGTAATGGTGACATCATCAAGAGTTTTACCCACCTTGATGACTTTGCCTTTTCCAACTTTGAATTTGAAGCTTTTGTCACTGTCTGTGTTTCCATCAAATTTCTAAGGAGAAGGAATTAGGGATTACATCATTATGATGTAATGAGATAGTACTCACTTTTCCAATGCCATTTTCAAAGAGCCAACCAGTGTACTTGACGTCAACGGAATCTCCCTTATCCACTGCCTGTTGGGATCACATGACAGTCACATGACTAATCAGATGATGTAATGAAGAGATCATACCGGCCCCTCCCCCACAACGAGGTCCTGTTTGATGAGAGACACTGAGCTCCCAGCCGTCAGAGCTTTACACACTGCCACCTAATGGAGGGAGAGGGAGCTGAGATGGACTGGGAAATGGGGACACTGACTTCTTTGGCCAGTTTGACAGCGTCTTCCTCGGAGGCGAAATGTAGAGACCACGCCTGCCTCTGGTCGTCATAGAAACTGGCATAGTGATTTCGCTGTACCTGTGTGGAACGGAGAGAGGAGAGAGGAGAAAGAAGGGAATTGAGAGAGGGAGAGGAGAGGTGATGTGTGTTTGGTATTGTAGGCACTGAGAACAGGTGTGTAAACATGGGCCCTGAACACACTCTACCACCATTAGCATCTGCTCTAATAGCTGCAGTACAATACACTGACAGTAAAAACAGTGTGATTGAGTGGTGGGTTAAATCTCTGTACATCGAGTGGTGGGTTAAATCTCTGTAGAGATTAATGCACGTGTGTGTGTTTGGCTGCATAGAGTCTTACAGTGAAGGCAAAGGAGGCCTCTATCTTGGCTGAGGTAATGTGCTTGCTCTGGGTCACATAGAGAAGCAACTTGTACTGAAGGAGATGGAGGGGGTGGAGTAAGATAGAGGGAGGAAATAGAGGGAGAGAGAGGGGAGGGGTTAGGAGAATGGTGAGGCAAGAAATGTCTATCTTACATCTTTAGCAGAGTGGAGACCCAACACGCAGACTCCAATCTTCCCTTGAGGTACATACTTCCCATCCACACTAGACACACACAGATGGGAGAGAGAAAGAGAGAATGATAAGTTTGGGGATTGGCTCCACCCACTGTTTCTGAGTGTCCACGGCAGCTGCGGCCAACAGCTGGTGAGTCTCTGGTCCTGATCCCGATCCTGGGGGAATGGGAACCAGTGTATGACAGGTTCTGGCAGGCAAAATGTTAACAAAAGCCGACCTTTCTTCTGTTTCTTGGGTTGAGTTGGAGCCTTGTACTGAAATGAGGAGTTCCCAGACTTGTCCATGGCTTTACTGGCGCCGAATATAGTCGCTAGTCCCGAACTGTGGGGAGGTGGGCTCCAATTAGCATATGGTATTGAACGCAAATAAGAGGAGAGTCGAGAGGAAATCGAGGACGGCGAGCTCTCACCTGCCGCCCGTGGGCATGAACTGCTCCTCGTCTTCCTCCGGGAGACCGAAGAGCGACATCTTGGACCTCTTCCCGTCTCTGTGACGACCGTCCGGAGATCAGGAACGGCCCCGCGTCTGCCTCTCTCACGGTCGAGGAAGGAGAAGGGAATATATTTATCGAGAAGGGTGGCAGAGAGTCACAAACTATCCTCTAGCTAGCTAGAGCTCGATGCCTTCGATGATCTATCGATCCCCGTTCACGTGATGTGCACAAACTAGAAAGGGGGCGGGGCTCTACGCCTGCCAATGCGCATGCGCACATTTTGTTTATACGAGCGTGAGTTGAAGGAGACAGAGAAGAAGAAATCAATGGCCAGTGAAATGACGACCAAACAGCAAGTGAATCTCTCACTAAAGCAATGTACTTTACTTGCAGTAGCCACAAGTGCTTCTCTCTCCTCTTCCACAACTTCCCCAGTGTGATGTGAGAGTGGTGGAGGGGGAAGAGGAAGAGAAGGAGGAGGAGGAGGAGGAGGAAGGGATGGTGTGGAGTGTGTCCTACAGACAGCATTCGGAGCCATCCACAGAGACAGATGGTCCCAGCATCACTTGCTGCGACAGTTCAGTCCACAGCAGAACCTGTTCCTGTCTCTCTCACGACAGACGGGAGCGGATTAGGACGCCGAGGGCCGGGACTGTGGAGAAACTGGTGGAGTATCTAGCTCCTTACAGGACGGAATGTAGACGTGTCCTACAGGACATGCTTCCTGTCAACCTATCGTACTTTCATGACGGCAGGCAGACTCATAGAGCTATTGAAAGAGAGGTATGAAAGACAGGTATACAAGAGAGTGTTAACTAAGTTCTTCATGAATCCATTGTTAACATGTATTCATGGCCCAGTGATTCCACCCATTCAATATCCTCATTCAATATTAGCTCCTACTTTCTTTGGCTGCAGTCTGTGGATCCAGCCTAGTCTTGCCCTTCATATACCAACCTTAGAGAAATCTAGAATCTCCCAATTATTATTACGGTTCCCTGTGTCGCTTGCCTGGACCCAGCCCTGGCCAACTTTGCTAACTTTACGGGCAGACGGAATGCCCCAAACCCCTTATCCTGGTTCTTGAACTATCGAAAGTATGTGTGTTTATGGTTGAATGGTATGCAAAAGGAATTATGGAGAGTAAACTCCTCCACTCTTTCCTCCACTCTTTCCTCTACACGTAATAGTAACACCCACTGTTGTTCCTTATCAAAGGTTAACTGCCATGACACCGGTTCCATCTGATACTGCACAGGAGGCCGCCGAGAAAGCCACAGTTCAAAAGTCAACTATTACATCACCATAGCGATATGAATTTAACCCTTTTGCTACAGGTCTGTCGTCTCATTCATTCGGCAGTGGTTGGAGACGCAGCGGCTGGATTTCTACTCTCCCCCGTCCCACCCTGTCCTCCGCGACCTGGAGTCGCTGGCTGCGGTGTGGGGGGAGGGGCTCGCCCACACCCTGGCCGACACCAGGAAGGATATTAAGAGGAAAACCCTTTCATTAGACGGAGACAAGTTGCTGGGGGATGTGAACCCATCGTGTAAGAGTAATGGAAGAAAAACATGTATGGCCTCATTATGTTGTATAATTAACACGATAATTATAGCACAGTATAATTACTAAAATTTTGTTTCTGCAAATAAACATGGTAATTAAGTGTCCTGTGTTCCTGCAGTGTGGCTGGGGTCGGCAGGTGGAGGTCAGCAGTTTTCTCTGTTCTCCCTGCCAGCCATGGAGTTTGTTCATTGTCTCACCTCCGAGGACAAGGTGAGCAGCCCCTCCCCTCTGGTGACATCATCACCAGCCCCTCCCCTCTGGTGACATCATCACCAGCCTCTCCCCCTTGGTGACATCATTCCCAGCCTCTCCCCCTGCCTAGTGGTGGCATTTTTGATGAATTCTGTTGTGATACACTGATGACCTTGATAAAACAAACATGTTATCACAATATCCCACAACCATGCCAACAGAATGCAGTACACTGCTGTGTACTGGAGCCTTTACATTATACATGTGTAATGTTCTTGTACACTCGTTTAGACATCATTGCAAACCCTAGTTAAAAATATTAGGTCTTGTCTTACAATAATTCACAGTATATCTTCACGAGTGTGGTCCCTCACGAGTGTCTGGGGTATGCGAGGTCTCCTCGTTCAGCACATGCCCCTACCATTAGAGCTGCAATCAATCACTTCAACAGGTGACCATCCACACCCACACACCCTCACACAGCGGTGATAAACTTTTCATACCATGGGATTTTCCATACCTAACTCCTACACAGCATTTTCGAGTGTCGCATTTTCAATTTCACCCCACTCAATTACCTAGGGTTTCACTGGTAACTATGGCAACGGTGCTGGGAAGCGAGGGTGGACCAGAGGAAAGGGGGCGTGTCATTGGTCGTTGGGTGGAGATTGCGCAACACTGTCGCCAAGTGAAGAATTTTAGTTCCCTGCTGGCAGTGTTGAGTGGTCTTCAGTCTGGCCCGGTGTTCAGGTTGAAGAAAGCCTGGGAGAATGTGTCCAGGTAAGAGAGGGAGCTAGAGAGAGAGAGAGAGAGAGAGAAAGAGAGAGCTCTAGTATTTGTGGTGTCTGTACTATACAGAGAGAAGATGGTTCTGTTAGAGGAGCTGGCCCAACTCTTTGCAGCCACTGACAACTTCTACCTCAGTAGAGACCTTCTCTTCAGGGTATGACTGCAGTCCAGAGTGGCGGCCTAGAGTTATGGTGCCAATAGTCTGTGTGACTGTTGATGTGTGTGGTATAGAAGTTGGCCAACAGTGGTCTTGTTTGGTGACTATGTCAGACCATACTATTGCAGGAAGGAACCTCAAAACACGTGGAGATGAATGGGAGAAGAAAGAGACCTCACTCGGTGAGTCACAACCTCTCACCTTTACCAACAAAGGCATTGTGTTGAGACAACACTCAAGTCTCATTCAAGTTCAATGTTAGGTCCTTGCAACTTGTTTCGTGAAAATTAACTGTTTTTGCACATCATATATACCCACCCAGCATACCATACATTTAAGTTGCATGACACTTTAGTGCAGCAAACTAGGTGTGCCATATACGTGACTGACTGACTGTGTGTGTGTTTCCTGCAGCAGGGGAAGGCGATGGGAGTCATTCCCTACCTAGGGACCTTCCTCACTGATCTCACCATGACAAACACTGCATTTCCTGATACCATTCACTCCAAGGTAGCCGCCTCACTACACCCTGCCAACCACCTAACTGGGAAACAATGAACGGAATGCAGTTTCTTCCTTTTCCTCCAGTCAGGGGCTGGTAGGGAGGTGGGATTGGTAAATTTCGACAAGAGAAGGAAAGAGTTTCACATTCTGGCTCAGCTGGGTCTGTACCAGAAGTCAGCCTCTCTCTACTCCTTCCCTCACAGTCCCAGCCTCGTCCACTGGCTCTCCTCACACCCCACACTCTCACTTCAACAGAGGTATATAGCTATAATATAGCACTGCTATATAGAATTTGTAGGTGCAGCAAAATTAATGTGTAGTTCACTGCATTAATATTCGTCTTTTTTTGCCCAAATTAAGTGATTAGAAATAATTTTTCCTGTCCAAGCTCTTGCAAAACATTTGACACAGTGTGGCTCCACAACCATGTGAACTGAGATGGTGTCAGCAACTAATAGGACATGTGATAGAAGTGCTAGATGTTGATTAGTCCAGTCATCACACATCAACACCCACTACAACAGTTACTGTCTTACTGTAAACATATTGTTCATCTGTGTTCAACAACTCCCACTGCAGCCATGAGCTATCTCTGGCCCTGGAGCCAGACCAAACCCCTCTCCTCCTCCACCCTCCACCTCCTAGCACTGAGCTCTCCCCAAGACACACCATCAGGAGAGCTCTCAGGTTCTAGCCACTGAACTAGTTGTCTACCTCGTCTCTCAAATTCTTCTTAACCACGCACATGAATGTTTCTCCACTTCATCTCGTATGACCAACAGACCTTCAAACACACAGTTCTCCATTCTCCATAACTTTCCCTCCAACCAACACATGTTCTCCATAACCAACAACATGCATTTCTCTCCATTCTCCATAACCAGGGTAGTGTTCAGGGCTGCAGTTGGTGACTCCTCACAGTTTGCCAAATTCTTCACATCTGGAGCAGCTGAGTCTCCAGTCACTGAGGTAACTCAGAAGCTCTCCTTATGATCAATGAAGACACTCTCCTTATGATCAATGAAGACACTGGTATTAGGCTGCAAGTAACCTGATCCCAGTCTTGATCATGATTACTTTTTATTTTAAAGGTTTATTTTCCCACTGTGGCAGGTGAGCGGAGAAAAATCATGTCATCTACCCTCCAATCTGAGACATGGCCAGAGCAGTATCTCCACCACCCAGTCCTCCTCCTCCTCCTCCCCCACCTCGAGGAGGGTGAGGGTGGCTGTGGAGGATAGCTCCGTTTGTCTCTATCGCACCATCTCAGTCTCTGAGTCCGACAGAGCTGGTGCTGTCGTCAAGGAGGCCATGAAGAAACACGGAATTAAGGAGATCCCTCTCATTATCACTTGCAGTTGGCCAGTCGTCTTAACAAACGTAAGCCATTGTGAAACTATCTCTTACACCATCGGAATCACCGTGAAGTCCGGTATATATTGAAAGTGATGGTGACATGTGGATACCCACGTTTTCCCCTTCTGCAGGCAGCAGGCTGTCTTGTGATGCCAACGTCTTTTATGCTCTTGGAGACACTTCAATATTGATATTGTGCAATAATAATCACATGGGAACATAACTAAAATTCACTTTCACAACTAGCATTCACTTCCAGCTTTGAACAATAAAATATTGTCGTTGGAAAATTAACCGCAACGCCCACGAATAATCATTACATTGCGTCTGGAGCGTCGTCTGGAGCGAGGGAAGATGGTGTCTAATTTATTAGCTGGAAAGAAGGAGAGGGTAGCTCAGTAGTATGCCTGGCTACAGAGACGTGACTCCTGTGGAGCCACTGAAGCCTGGGCTGTTATGTTCTGAGTGCAACTTACTGCTGAAAGAGCCCGTGCAGACGGGGGAGGGAGATCGCCTCTGTCGCTCCTGCTACGATGATATCAAAAAGAACGGAGTCTCCCAGAATGGCATAAAACTCGGAGAGGAACCGGTTAGTACTTTCTGCTGATTCACTGCCCCTCCCCAGTGCACTGTCACCGCACTGCTGCTCCGGGGCGTTGCAAGTATTAGCACGCAAACCCATGATAACCAAATCCTGCACCTACCGCGCAGTGTTATCCTGACCGAGCCGTGGGTAAAGAGATAACGCAACTCAAAGTAAGGTGTGCTAACTACTCAAGCGGGTGTCCCTGGCAAGGAAAGCTACAAGAGTATGAAGTAAGTAATGCGGTCCTCCAAACATCAATATTTCATAGTTGTTTTGCTCCTCAAGGATCATGATTGTCAGCATAAGCCTCAATTGTGCCCCAACGAAGGCTGCGGGGAGATGATCTCCAAGCCCGAGTTCAAGACCCATTGGACTAAGAGATGCAACTATAGAAATGTAAATTGCAAACACTGCAAGGAAAAGATGATTGCTAAAGACCTGGAGGTAAATGAGCAGTGGATATTGATGCACTGCTCAATAATGTCATGTCCGTTCTCAGGCTCATTATGTGAGGTGCCCGGAATATCCAGTGAAGTGCGAGAGATGCTCGCAATCTGTCAAGAAAAGTGGCCTTGAAGATCACGTTGCAAACCACTGTCAATTTGTTGAATGCTCTTGTGGGGACATTGTAAGTGTAGCGCGCGGGGCTGTCCCGGGGATTCCCCCCCAAAAGGCGGGCAAACCCGGGGAATATCCCTGAGGACGGCCCCACTCTGATTTATAAAGCCACTACAATCACTTCATTACAGGTGAAGCGGAAGAACTGGGAAACTCATTTCAGGGAAGATGGGGCACTGTTCAAGCATATGAGCTCCTTACAGCACCTCCTTAGATCTTTACACAGCTCACATAGACAACTCTATTCCAAGTTGGACGAGAAACAGAAATTAATGGAAGTAGAAACCACTGCTACTGGAGAACTGTCGAGAGTAGAGACTGAACTAAAGGCTTTTCAAAGTCAGTATGAAAACCGCCTTACAATACTACAAAAGAAGCTCGGTGCATTAGATACCGTGAGAGGAGACATTGATTCCGTACGCCGTGACTGTTCTAAGCTGACGGATACAAGTAAGACCATGGGAGGGAGGCTTGAAGCCCAGGAAGACAAGTTGAAACAAGTGCAGGGTCAGGTGGTTACATCGAAGGGTAGACCAAGTTCTGGGGCATCTCGGTACGGCGACAGTTTTCTCCGATTCCAGGGATGGCAGTTGTTGAAAGAAAGATTGAGGAGTTAGAGAGACAGAACACGATGCTAAAGGTCCACGTATCAGAGCTTGAGCTCCAACTGCAGGCTTCACTGGCTAGCACTCACAACGGCTCGTTCCTGTGGCGAATCCCCGACGTTGCCCGGAGAAGGAGAGACGCGATCGAAGAACGAATCACGTCGATATACAGCCCTCCGTTTTACACCGGGCGGAATGGGTACAAGATGTGTATTAGAGCCTATCTGAACGGAGATGGCATCGGGTTCAAGACACATCTCTCTCTCTTCTTTGTTCTAATGCGAGGCGAGTATGACCCGCTGTTAAAATGGCCATTTGAGCACAAGGTCTCACTAATACTAGTGGACCAGGACCACAGAAAACATATTGTCCAGACATTCAAACCAACTCCAGAGAGCAGCTCCTTCAAACGGCCAACTTCAGATATGAATGTCGCGTCTGGATGCCCGCAATTTTCCAAGAGTGATGTACTAGACGAAAATAATTACGTAAAGAGTGATATTATGTACATCAAGTGTATTGTTGACGTATCTCGCATTTTTCACCCCTGAGTGTATTGTGATGACTATTTTCCTTCGTGTGAGTGGTCACTGACTTCACATGTGCCCCCTGTAAAGCTTCGAGTTTCTGGAGAGTAGGAAGTGAATAAAGAATCAGGCTTGGCAATTATGGACTGCATGGACTATTTTTACCACATGATCTGAAATAACGTGGGTGTGGTCATAATTAACCTCGGCGCGCCGATGTCGCAGCGCAGGGTTACAGTACTTGGAGTCTGTCTGTGTGTCAGTCTGTCTGTCAGTCTGTCTGTTACTCTTCATCTCACTTCTCGAATGTTCTTTCGTCTCACAAAGGATACCACCTACTGAACGGGCAATGAAGGTCAGAAATTTCGAGAGGTTTTCTCTGAAACTGCTCCGTTGCAAAGCTAGAGCGCGAAAAAGCCAATATGCAAATACACAACGGACGGGATGGCTTACCACAGTCGGATCGATCCGCGTGACTCTGCGTACTTCGGAGGCACCAGAAGATGTCAACGCAGGGCGTGTATCGCCTCTCGCATGCTATCTAGTAGTGTAGTTAGCCCGCGTCAGACTGCGACGAGCTGGCGAGGTAACAGCTAAACACTAAACCAGCCCATCAATTAGTGGTACGGCGCATGACGGTTTACTTACGCGTGCGCGTCACAGTGCGCCGAGGGTTTGCACTTCAGTGCTTTTCATTCTATAGATAGTGCACATGCACGTTCACCACCGATATCTTGCCACACCCCGTCTTTTGGGTTATATGAAAAGAAGTTTTGTATCAGCAAGTAACAGCTTAGTTTTTGAGTAAGATGTGTGACAAAATTATAATGCACGCTCAGTTTGATTAGTTCTTGAGTGTTCACATCCCTTCAACTGCAAGTGAGGGGAGAGAGAGAGAGAGAGAGAGAGAAATAATAACCAACACACTCTAGGAGAGATCAGAGCTGCTTACTGTAAGAGGAGACATCTATTTCTGCCGGGAGGACGGTGATGTTCACCTCAAACCTGTCCTGGACTGAGTTCAGTATCTTGGCATCCGTCTCGTCTGACACGAACGTCACCGAAAGACCCTTCGTCCCAAACCTACCAGCCCTGGCCACCTGCGCAACACAGTATGTAATTTGAAAGAGTCTGCTACCTGTACTGTAAAAACCTCCGAAAAAGGACTCTAATAAAAGCACACCTTTCTATAGAGGGCACTTGGTTCTCTATACTAACACAATAGTGCGGGACGCTCTAATAAAAGCACACCTTCCTACAGAGGGCATTTGATTCTCATACTAACAAATAGTGCGGGACGCTCTAATAAAAGCACACCTTTCTACAGAGGGCATTTGATTCTCTATACTAACACAATAGTGCGGGATGCTCTAATAAAAGCACACCTTCTACAGAGGGCACTTGGTTCTCTATACTAACACAATAGTGTGGGACGCTCTAATAAAAGCACACCTTTCTGCAGAGGGCACTTGGTTCTCTATACTAACACAATAGTGCGGGACGCTCTAATAAAAGCACACCTTCTACAGAGGGCACTTGGTTCTCTATACTAACACAATAGTGCGGGACGCTCTAATAAAAGCACACCTTTCTACAGAGGGCACTTGGTTCTCTATACTAACACAATAGTGCGGGACGCTCTAATAAAAGCACACCTTCTACAGAGGGCACTTGGTTCTCTATACTAACACAATAGTGCGGGACGCTCTAATAAAAGCACACCTTTCTACAGAGGGCATTTGGTTCTCTATACTAACACAATAGTGCGGGATGCTCTAATAAAAGCACACCTTTCTACAGAGGGCATTTGGTTCTCTATACTAACACAATAGTGCGGGACGGTTCTGAAGATAGGGACACTCAAGTGTCCTCCAACGTGTCCCATACTCAGAGGTTTCAGGGAAGAAAGAAAAATGGTGGCACAAGTGACTACTAGTGCTCAGAGCCTGTAGAGGTACATACACACTACAGGAGTGCGGATGATGTGGTGCCATTAGTGACAGACAGACAGACCCTGTGGAGGTAGGTGTCAGAACTCTCAGGCATGTCATAGTTGATGACAATATTCACTCGCTCGATGTCCATTCCACGCCCAAACAGATCAGTTGCGACCATTATCCTCTTCTGGAAGCTCTTGAACGCCTGGTACTTGGCCAACCTGGGAAACAGAGAGAGAAGGAAAGAGAAGAGTCATGGTATACGCAGACTCATGAATATTGCTGTGTATGCAGCCAAACACAACACTCCAAATAAGGCACACCTTTCTGCAAAAGACACTGGTTCTACACCATACTAATGTACCTCTGAGGCAATGGCAATGTTCCCAGGGAGTATCTTATTAAGAGGTTACCTCTCTCCTGGGGCATTCCACGGTGGATGCAGATGGCTGGGAAGTTCTGCTCCACCAGCAGCTGAGACAGAGCAATACACCTCTCGCACTGACTTGACAAAGATGATCACCTGGAGCCACACGCACGCAGAGACAAATTGGAGGAATTGTACAGTAATGAAGGGGCCACGTCTCGAAGTAAGGGTAACAGGATTCACCTGGTTGAATTCTAGAGCATCCATGAGGTCGAAGAGTTTCCTATCTTCTCCTTGTCCTGCAGCTTGACGTAGTGCTGCTGGAGTCCGTGGAGAGTGAGTTTCGTCGTCGTCGACGTTAGACCTCCATTGGCTGAGGAAGGAGGGCTTGCTGGTGAGTTGGAGATACTTACACAGAAAAAGAGAGGGAGAGTGAGGGAGGGGCTGGCTAGTGGTGTACGTCAGTCCATGCAGTGGCAGGGAGAGAGAAACGGCAGACACCATCCCAGCTTGTGCGGCTGGCACCTCCGCTGAACCTCAGCTCACCACACAACACCACACAACACACAGAGAGGGCGGTAACTACACACAGACAGACTCCAACCAAACACACACAACAAGCGCACTGCCACCAAACCCAGACTCGTAGCTTCTTCGAGACCAAGATACACCCGCGACTGCCTCTACTGAACCGATGCCAAATACAACACCAGGCGGCCAACTCAGACACACACACACACACACACAGAGAGACATAACCACAACTTTCTCATCGGCAAACAACTCCCAGCCAGCAACCAACAAACTCATCTGCAGCTCATACATTATTCATGAACTTCTTGGCAACGGGTCGGATCTCCTTGGGCAGAGTGGCAGAAAACATCATGACTTGCTTCTCGTGGGGTGTCATCTTGAACACCTCCTGGACATCTCGACGCATGTCTGCAGGGGGAGGGGGGAAGTCACCAAGGGTTCACTATTCAGGGGTGGAGCGAGTTTAAAGACACAGGGTTCTGCCCCCTTCGTTTCAAAAACGCTCATTTCTGGTCAAAATGAAGCTAACAAAAAGGGTAAGGAGGTAGAAAAGGGGTTGGGTTAATAACAAGAGAGCTTGGCGAGGAAGAAAAAGGTTGGGAAGGGGGATCGAGGTGACTTACCGAGCTGTTCCAGCATCTTGTCACACTCATCGAGGATGAAGTGCTTAATGTGCTTGAGATTGAGGGTCTTGTCGCGGACCAGGGCCAGGATCCTCCCCGGAGTCCCCACCACGATGTGGGGGCAGTTGGTCTTCATCACCTCCTCGTCCTTCTTGATGCTGATCCCTCCAAAGAAGACCGACGTCTTGATGTTGTCAAAGTATTTGCTGAATCTCTCGTACTCTTGTAGATCTGGAACGCCAGCTCCCTGTGATGGTGTGTGAGTGTGGGTGTGGCAAGGGGTAAAATTAGCAAGAAAGAGCGAAAATTAACAAAGAAAGGCTGTGGTTTGTTACAATCCTTTCTCTTTCTCCATCACTTCCCTGTTTCTCTTTCCTCTTCTCACCTGGTGTGGCACATGACGATGACGCTGACTTGTCCATCAGTAGGCTCCAGCTGCTGGAGAGTGGCAATGACGAACACGGCCGTCTTCCCCATGCCGCTCTTGGCCTGGCACACCACGTCCATCCCGAGGATCGCCTGCGGTATGCACTCGTCTTGAACTGTGAGGGAGAGAGAAAATGGCTGAACGCCGTCTCTGACGGAACGGGGGGGTGGGGCGGCAGACCTTCGCTAGGATGCTCGAAGCCACAATCCACGATGGCCCTCAGCAGCTCCGGCTTGAGGAGGAAGTCGCGAAAGCCGGACGAGTGGATGGAAACGTAGCTCCCTTTCACCTGCTTTTTAGTGGTGTTCTCTGCCCCGCCCGCGTCGTTCTGAGCCGCCGCTTCAGTGGTATTCTCCTCCTCGTCATAGTCCAGCAGATCCGCCGCGTTATCAATGTCGTTGTCTGCCATCTCTTTCTCTTTCTCTTGCTCGACCGCCAAACACACACAGAGGGGCAACAACGCGAAGGCGAGAGAAAAATGACGGATCATGTAACACGCATGCGCAAAATGTCACGTGTTGTAAAACAATATTGAACTGTGTTTCGCACAAATAGGAAATAATTATGACTTATGTTCCAGGAGTTCCTCGACCCTAACTAGCACACACTCCAGCATGTCCAGTTGGTGCTCTGCCAGCTGCAACATCTACCAGAGAGGAACAAAGGTGGAGTGTCAGTCATAACTCCACACCAGCTGGCACATACCCTGGCCTGCTCCTCGGGGTTAATTTCAGGGACCTCCTCTCCCGCTACCTCCACAGTCACTTCAGGCCCTTCTCCTCCTTTTCCACCACCACCTGCTTAGAGACAGAGTGAAGACAGTAGCAACAAAATAACAGTTGAATTCATAAACAAAAGGCAATTTAGCTGTCAGTGACAAAGTTTGTCCATGTTTTTGCTTTCACACCCGACCCTCCAGCGTTTCACATGCAGATAATTAAAAAGGAAGGGGTTTCTACTTCAATACATCAGAGTTCAGAATAGGGTCTTGCCTTGTCTTAGGGTCTTCCTCTCACCTCTGATGTGGACTTTATTCCTCTCCAGAGACAGACGCACCGGGCTGGTGAACTTTGACCTCACCTCATCGACCAGACTCCAGACTCCAGTCTACTGAGCATGCTCAGTAGTAACACTAGAGTCAGCAGGAGTGTGCCCACCATGTTGGAGTCAGGCTTGTCTCTAATGAGCAGGAACCTCAGGAAGTTCAGTCCTCCCATCACTCTGTACAGACGTGGAACACAAAGATGGTATATAAGACCACAACATTCACAGCAACTATGGAATTGCATAGAAACAAATTTAATTTCTGGTGTTTGGTATAATTATGTTCTTTCGCAAAACCACGAAAACAGAACTTGGCAAGATTAAGATGTATAGGGCCAGCAAATAAGACGAGATTACATTTACGATTACCTAACTCCATATGTACGTCTTATTAAAATAATATCGTGCCTTGCAAATTGTGTGTAGTTGTTTTCTCTTATGTACATACTGTCAGTCTGTCTGAGTAGCTCCGAGTCTGAGGGGGAATGACATAACTATTGTAACAGTGGAATGAACTCTGGACCGAGGAATGGATGGAGGACCTCTCCCTGTACAGCACGTAAAACAATGGAGAAAAGAGGGAGGGGCCTACGGAGAGCAAGGCACGGTCCACTTCATTCTTGAGACAGTGAATGAGCATTCCTTGTACTCCAGCATGCCCACATTCTCTCAACAAACACCTGATCATCCACAGACAGAGAGAGAGAGATGTGAAGTCCCCTTACGACCCAACTTGGACAGAACCACATCATAAATTTTACAGTGTTAATGCAATGGGCTGAACCTCCCATTTTGTTGCATGTGAACTAGGAGCTGGCTGATTGTATACCTGTACATTGTATGTCTGCCAGGTGAGGTAAACCTCTGGACCAGACTGGGCAATAGAGACAGGCTCCTCTGTCTCTGGAGATAAACATTACATCATTGACAATTACATCATAGACACCGGGACACCAATTACCAGGGTCTTGTGAGGACAAGTGACCATTATATCTACCAGACTCTGTCGTAGGGACCAGAGAGTGAGGCATTAGGAGAGGAGGAGGAGGGAGGGAGGGCTGACTTTGGCAGTGTCAAGGTAGCGACTGTGGCTGAGGAGGTGTCGTGGGAGAGAGTCAGTCTCCACACGTTTTACCACAGTCTCCAGCAGACTCTGCAGAAATACAATTCTGGAAATCTTAGAGCTGATAAAACACAAACTCACCAGTCCTTTTAGAACAGAGTGTCTCTCTTGTCTGAGGGAAAATGAGTGTACAGTGAATATTCTGGACACCTCTCTATAGAGGACACTTGTTTCTTCAACACTTGTTTCTTCAACACATGTACTAATACATTAGTACCTCCGAACACAGCGGATGGATACTTCACTTTTGATGTAACCAGTTTCAAATTCTATACTTGGTGTGTGTGTTTAAGACAAACCTGTGCAGGAGTGTGAGGGTGTGAGTGAGAGAAGTGTGGAGGAGATGGTGAGGATGGAGAGGGGAGGGGAGATAACTTGACTCCACCCCCTCCACAAGCACCAGGTACACAAAAACAGGCCACGCCCACCAGGGGAATGTCAACTGGAGGAGATAAACGACGGACTGAAGCACCAGTTGCCACGATGCTCTCTCACTGACAGGGAGATGAGCTGTCATCATCATCATCATCATCTGGACGGTGGTGAGCTGGTATCAGGTCACTCTGCTCTCCAGTCTCCAGTAGTTGGAGACATCCACAGTGGCACCGAACAACCCCTCTCTGTAGCAACATACAGTGTTGGTTGGCCAAAGAGCTCCATGTCATAGAGACAAACTAATAGACAAATGTCGGCCAGTAATAGCTACAGCTATTAAGCGATAGATGCTACTCTTGGCACAAAAACTTATTGAGCCAAAAAGAGCCCAGATTTAAGAAAATGTGTTTCTTTGCTGAAAGCATATATATATAGAGAGAGAGTTCTCATATATAAACTGCAATGTTACTGTGTGTACCATGATGGTTTCTGCAGTTGTCCTGCCCTCAGAGCCGTGTCTGGAGAGGTTACGAGAGACGAGAGGCTGAGCCAAGAGAACCAGGAGCCTGGGAGGAGAGACTGAAGAACAGTGTGGAGTGGTCGCGAGGCAAACACTCACAGACATGCAGTCTCTCTCTGCAGTGGGGACCAGTAGGTCTGCAGAGGAGCCTGCAACCAACACAATTAACAGACACTCTCATTAAACTCTGGTAGACAAGGTTTTGTAATTGTATAAAGCTGATTTCCATTGATAGCTCAGACTGAATATCATGAAGATTCTATATAAATTATACACATGATTTTTAAAGAGATTACAACTGTGCAAGTGTCCAGATTTGAGTGTGGCTAACCATTTGACTGGTAAACTGATGATGAATGTGAGCTGTGAATGGCCCAACCAGAGACACTACTAGTCTAGCTGCAGTCAGTGGAGAGAATCCCTCCTCCTCCTCCTCCTCCTCCAGACTGGGGTAGACTCTGGCAGTCAGTGACCTCACAGACCTCAGAGTAGAGAGGTGTCTCCTCCCATCTCCCACCCCCAGTCTCACCAGAACTGCAGACACACAACCCCCTCCTCCCCCTCTCCCCAGTCTCACAGGTCTCACCAGTCAGGAGAGGGGTGAGGAGGTGGAAGAAGAGAGGAGGTGAGGGAGAGACAGCCTCCAGCTGCTCCAGGAAAGCCAGACACATCTCTTTAGCTGAACAAGTCTGGACGCAATGAGTCATAGTTAGCTTATACACAACTCATTTTCTTCCTATAACAATAGTAGGCGATTTCTATATGTGAGGTGATGGTGTTTGTGAAGAGTATTGGATACCTCTGAGATGAGAGTGATAAGCTGCCAAATGGGGGAGGAAGGTGACGGTGGAAGATTGGGAGGTAGGTGAGGGGTGAGCAGTGAGAGCAGGTCCCATCCCAGAGCCTTCACCACGTCCTGTGGAGGTAATTAGATGAGGTAATGAGAGGGTCTTCCCCATTGCTCTACCCTATGCTGCAGAAACAGTGAAGAAACAGCTTGGGACTGGCCAGAGTCAATGCTCCTCGCCACGGCAACCAGCAGCAACTGAGAGTCTCCATTCTGTAGCTGTTGACAATGGTCTGAGGAGACGCAGAGTTTCACCAGCACTTACACGCTCTTCTACTGCAGCTTTCAGGTCTTCCATTCCTTCTGAGCATGCGCAGTTTGTAAATCACACACCGCGCCGGCCGGCCACGTGCGATTTAATCTCTAAAAGACGCCCACCCCGTGCCTCTTCTTTCGTCGTTTTTTCTGGCAAGATTCGCTCAGAGGTTCGTTGGCGGAGTCTGCTCTGATCTATAGGATGACGACTCACTCACCGGATCTCCAGTGGTTGCTGATCAAGAACACGTCCAGTTTCCTGGTCCGCCGCAAGTACGCCAAGGCCAACACCTTCACAACTGTACGTCTCCTCCTCCCTCCTCTCTCTCATCGCATTACTTTGCTTCCTTCCCACCAGGAGCCCAACAACCTCACCGGCATAAACGCGTGGAAGTACAATGGGCTAGTGAATAAAAAGGTCAGATTTACACCATAATTTTGCCTAGTTTTATGTTGTGTTTCTGCTTTCCATCAGGCTGTGGGTATCACTGCTGGTCCGGATAACAAGGGTATAGTTCTGAGGACGAGGAGGAAGCGTGGAGGGACCCGGCGACCTGCCAAGATGTTCTCCGATGTCGTGATGGTTGGCGACAGGAGACGCACGTTCCGGGCCATCAGGAAGAACCTGGGCGGGAACTGCTACCGTCGAGATCTGGTTGAGGTCAGGTGACTCTGTGGTGTATGAGGCTCGATGATGAAAACTCTTGACTGAGGCTGTGTTTTGGAGCTCCGCGGGAGGACCACACCTCTTTTCTCTTTCTGTGCTTTCTTTGTCTTTTTCTGCCTCATTCCTTTCTCACTCTCTCTGCTTTGGTCTCTTCCTCGAGCTCTGCAATGATGGCAAAGATTATGAGAGCTGAGAGCCTGGTTCATGTTGTATTGTGTGTGTCTCTGTGAGGGTTGTTTGTAGCTCTGTGTGCTTCTTCTCCCAGGTTGCTGTCAGGAAGGCCAGTGCTATTCTTGCCAGCCAGCGACCGCGAAGATTGGCCAAGAAACACAAATGAGGACAAAACTTGTTTTTAGTGGCCACTGTAAAACATGTGTATATAATATGGACGACGTAACAAGTTTGGTTCTGCGCATGCGCTGGACTGTAACTGCGGTGTGCAAAAGAAATGATGCTGCTGAGGCTGAAGAAGTATTTTCCTCGTACCTCGACGGACACAATGGCCATGACGTTCACTGTGGTGATGGTGCCGCTGGCCTACGTCCACGGTGTAGTCAACATCGCCCCAGTCGTCTTTCCCACAGACCCCGCCTACACTCTGTCGGTGGGGCTCATGACTTTCCTGCTCTTCAACACGGTGTCCAGCTACTGGCTCCTCCTGACCACGGACACCTCCTGCGGCCGCGTGGCTCTCCCGGTCATAAATCAGCCGGGCTATTTCCACTGTCCCTACTGCCAGCACTATGCACCCCCTCGCTCCCATCACTGCCTCATCTGTCAGCGGTGCGTTCTGCGAAGAGATCACCACTGTTTCTTCACGGGGAGGTGTGTCGGGTTCTACAACCACCGCTACTTCTTCACGTTTCTCTTATCCGTCACTTCCGCCGCTTTCATGGGCGCCATTATGAGTTTCGTGGCAGTATTCACACTGATTGGAGGGTTTTCCCTCACCGTAATCCCTGGACTGGTGTTCCCAATGTTGGCCTGGCTCCTGGACATCATGCCAGTCAGTCCACTCACCATGATAGAGACCTCGGTGGCTCTGTTTGCCACCTGGGGCTGGGGGGCTGCTGTGTCTCCAGCTTTACCAGGCGGCTCATGGAGAGACCTACTGGGAGTTCCAGAGAGGAGTCACTGCGTACAGACGCAGTTTCCCGGAGACAATGAAGGAGCTGATGGGAGAGAACTGGTGGATCTGCTGGCTGTGTCCTCTCATACCGTCCCGAGTCATCGGGAACGGTGCAGACTACAAGCCTAGAGAGGAAGGCCACACCCATCGCAATGCTACCAACAGCACCGCACCACAGGAGGTGCATAGGAAATTGGTGGGAGAATCCTAAGACTGGAGTCTGTAGGGGTTATGCACAGAGTGAAACTTAACAAGTATAAACCACAGGATATTATAGGGTTCATTTTACTTACATTTTGTATACCCCATTAAACTTTATCGCTGCACATTTTGGAAATGTTGAAAAAGTTAACCCAAAATTGAGACACATGCACTGAGTATAAATTATACAGCAAAAGAGAATGGAAAAGTGAGTGTCAGTGTTTATGCTGGTCTCGGAGTGCGGTCTCTAAAAGATCCTCTCTGCTGAGAGTGAAGTAGCTCTCCTTCCACTTGCCCTGCAGCAGTCTAATCATCCTCCCCAGTCCTGGACCTGCCTTGAACCCTGCAGACTGCAGATCTTCTCCCATTCACTGGGAACTTAGGGACTTTCCACTGCTCCAACTGCCTAGCCAGCTCCAGTCTATTGCAGTAGTGCAGCATCTCCACCACAGAGCTGCACGGAACTCCGTCCACCAGCAGATCTTGACATGTCTTTATGTGCAGGTCTTGTCTGTAGCCCAGAGCTCGGTGATCCACGACAAACACTCCCAGCTTCCTCTCACTGTTGGAGAGTTTCCACCTGTGCGCAAGAAGATGGGCCTCTTCAGAGGACGACACCAGGGTCATCAGCAGAGACACTGGCTGCAGTGTTCCTCCATCTATCCTCTTCATCACCGACCACACGTTCTCAAACTCTGTCAGATCACCGCACTCTGGAAGACCTGGAGACAGAGGAGTCAATTTTAGCATCAAAACAATTCTCATTGCCAGTCCTCTGCTCACCAATGTGTCTGGCCACCTGGAGATCGTACATGGTGCGGAGAAGATGAGGGGCGTGGCTTCCCTGCAGAATCTTTGCCATCTCCATCCAGATTCTCTCTGCAGAGATGGCCGTCAGCCCCTCAGCCGTCTCTCTGATTGCCTCCAGTGTGGCGGGGTCGTGGCGGTCAGGTGAGGGGGAAATACGACCGTAGAACCTGAAATATCGCAGAATCCGGAGAAAGTCTTCGCATATTCTCTTGCGAGCATCTCCAACAAACACCACTTTCTTCTCAGCGAGGTGTTGCTCTCCGCTAAAATAGTCGTAGAGGTTCCCCTGGAGATCCAGACTCATGGCATTGATGGTGAGATCTCTCCTCTCTGCATCTTCTCTCCAGTCCTTCGTGAACTCCACCACCGCGTGTCTGCCGTCAGTCACCCGGTCTAGCCGCAGCGTCGTGATCTCGTAGTTTCGATGGTCGATGTGAGCCGTCACCGTGCCGTGCTGGAGCCCCGTCGGGATGTATCTGATGCCGTTTGCCTCGAATAGTCTCATCATGACGTCGGGTCTGCACTCCGTCGCTATGTCTATATCTTTGGGTCTCTTGTCCAGCAGTAGGTCTCTCACCACTCCACCCACGAGACGAAAACCGTAGCCACTTTTCCGGAATATGGACTCAAGTAGCAGGAGATCGGGCGTCAGTAGAGCCTTGAACGTCTGAGTGTCCAGTTTCCCGGTCGCCATAGACGCCATGAGGTGTTTTAGTCTCGTGTGTCCTACCAGTAGAGCCACAGGTCCTCGTTGTAGTCGCGAGAGAAAACGACAAGCTGAAGCTGCAGCGAAATGCATTTCACTGTTTCAAAATTTCATCTCTGCACAGCGTGCACGAGTAATTAGGATCAAAACTCATGTATACGGTTTATCCCCAGCCTGGCAACGTTTCGGTTTATTAGAGAGTAATATTGACATTTTCTAGGACGAGCGATGTCGACAAGGGACAAAGACAGAAGTGGGAAGCTAGCTGCAGGTAGAAAGAAGGTTAGCGACTGCCAGTGAGACCTCCAAACGGCTCCAGCCTCTCTGTTTCTTTAGCTGGAGAAGTTCCAGGCTCGACAGCAGAGCGGCAAGAAGAAACAAGGCTCTGTGCCTCTCCTTCTCTCCCTCCCTGTGAGCCGACCCGCTGCTCTGGCGGTGTGTGCTAAAGCCTTCTCTCTTCCCTCAGGCTCTCGAGACCAATGCCTTACTCCAGGGAGCCGGTGGGGCTCCAGAACTAACTGCTCCTCTCCCCTCACTCACTGTAAGTTGTGTGTGTATCATGTGTTTTGGTCATGATATGTTCCTGCATCAGCTCAGCAATTCTCTCTCATTGACCACACCTACTGACCTACCTGCTCCCGTTGCCAACGGATACAGCAACAGTGATAGGTGGAGCCTGAAGGCACGAACTTTGACCCCACCAAGGGACCGTATCTCCCAGGACAGTGAATCAGAAGACAGTTATCTCCAGGTCAGCTCTCTACACTACCAGCCTTTCTCCCTGTCTCGCCTCACGGGGTTACTTTCAGTGGGTGTGCCCACTTTAGTTTCACCATCTTGGAATATCCCATACCCCTATAATAAGGAGATGTTCATAGGCCACTTATGAAAGTTCTTTTGTCTCCGTGATATCACTACCTTTAGTGAAAGATACAAGGAGGAGTTTCTATCTCCCATTCCTTGTCTCATTCTTATAATAATGCCTCTGCACAGGCTCAGACCATTGATATTCTGGTGGCAGAGAAGTCGTCACTGGAGTCAAAGATTCACCCCCTCCAGACTGACCTCAGACACAAGACGAGTTAGCCGCGCCAAGCCGTGTCAGATTGTGTTAGTCAGGATCACGTGGTGTCACTGCAGGGGAAGTGGAGGACCTGAGGAGTCGTCTACAGTCAACCAGACTGCAGCTGGAAGAGAATGAGAGATTGAAACTCTCCCTCATCGAGGACAGAACAAAGCTGGACAGAGTGAGTCACAGGTTCAGTACATAATACGCTACTGTCTTGTGTACAGAGCCTGTTGGAGGAGAGGAGGGGCAGGGAGGAGGCTGAGGGTGCCTTGCAGAAGATGAAGACAGCTCTCGAGGACACCAGACAGGAGAACACTGAGCTAGTCAGCAAGGTGAGACCACAGCTGGTCTGAGACTAAAACTGGGTCCACTAGCAAGAGGCCAAAACAGTGTGTCATAATTTATCTTTGTTTATGGTGGGTTGGGGCGTAAAAAAATAAAGAATTCTTTTTCTCTCCGTTTCTTCCATATCAGGTGACCGGCCAGGCAGCTGATCTTCACTCCCTCCAACAGACGACCTCTGACCTCCGCAGTCGACTGACGATGGCGGAGCTCCTCAACCAGCAGCTGTCGGCAGGTCCGTCTTCTCCCAGTGGGTCGGGGGAGGGGCTGGCTGCCGGGGAGCTGGAGGAGCTGCAAGGGGAGGTGGGGAGACTGGAGGGAGTGGTGAGGAGTGTGAGTGGGGAGAGGGACCAGGCTCTCGGGGATCTCGACGCTCTCCGAGAGGCAATGATACAACAGAGACAAGACTCCGCCCAGAGAGTGAGCCTTCGACATAAATTAATGTCGTATATAGCGAGTTTCTGTTGTGTTTGTGTCAGTTGTCAGAGCTGCATTCGAGGCTGGCAGAGAGTGAGGCGGAGAGACTGAATCTGTCTGAGCAACTGTCGGACGTCTCCCAGAGACAATGTGAGATGATCCCCTGTGTCACGTGTGTCATCCCGTGTAACACCATCTGATTCTGTAAAATGCCATCCGATTCATTTGTGATCTTGTGTAACACCATCTGATTCATGTCTGATCTGGCCTGATTTCTGTGCAGATGAACTTGCTCAACACGCATCTTCTGAGCATGCCCAGTACCAAGAATCAACCCTGGTTGCCATGGAGACTCTACAGCAAGAAAATCAAGAGCTCCAGACTCAGCTTCAGTCACAGGTGAGAGACCACGCCTCCAGCCACGCCCCTGACCCCTCCCCTCAGTTGGCAGAGTGTGATAAGCTACGGAGGTTGACTGGAGAGTTGCAAAGGAAGGTGGAGGAGGGAGAGAGAGAGGGTGAGAGGCTCAGGGAGAGTGCTATAGACTCAGGAGCTCTACTGGAGACAATGTCGCGAGACAAGGAGGCCCTGAGCAGGGCGGTGGCCCAAAATAGAGAGCTGAAGACTCAACTTGTGGAGTTGCAGGATGGCTTCGTGAGATTGAGTCAGCAGAACATGGAGCTGGCGTTGGACGTTGAGACTGAGAGGTTCCACGTGTCTCAGCTGACGAGGCAGCTGGAGGCAGCGTCACAGTCGCAGGAGGAGGAGGAGGGGCTGGGAGAGGACAAGAGAGCAGAGATAGGGATACAGACGAGGTGGGAAGAGAGGGAGGAGGAGGAGGGAGTCGAGGTGGACACACAGACCACAGCAGGAGAAGAGGAAGACACTGAGACGACTAACCACCTCTTACACCAAATTCAGGTACAGTCTGTGGAAATTGAGGGAGAACACTTTGTTAAAGTTGTGAGTCAGGCTTGTGTCCAGAGGTTCAATAGTTCAAATGTAACATTCCGCAGAGGCTGCAGGAAACGTTTGTAGTTTTATAGATGTCTGCCTCTCTAAATGTGTCTATTGTGGGACCAGCCATCAGCGAGGTTTCTCAGCGAATTTTGAAATGAAAAAGGTTTTCCAACTCCACGTCATTATTACAGTACCCCCTCCCCCCACATCCCAGGAGGTGGAGGAAGAGAGGGAGAGTCTGAGGCTACAGTTGGAGGTAAGACACACCCCACTACCTCCTCATCAGACTGTGTGAGGACTACTGACTGACCTCTCACAGGAACTGGTGATAGAGAGAGACAGTCTACATGAGGAGATATCACGGCTTCACTCGCAACTGACTGGGCCCACTCGCAGCCAATTATCAGTCCTAATGACAGGGGCTCCCCCGCAGACACCGAAGCTGCTAATGACAGGGGCTCCCCTGCAGATGCTGAGGCTGCCAATCAGACACTAGACATACTCACTGCACTCCAGGTCAACTTTAATGCTCTTCAGGTATGTCTGGGGATTCAGTGGGTGTGGTTTGAGAGTGGGTGTGGCCTGTCCAAAGGAGCGGTATGTGGCGGTGATGTTGGAGAAGGCGGAGCTTGTTGAGCAGGTGGAGCAACGAGAGGTTACCATTGGACAGCTCTCTGGAGAGACTGAGACCATTGGTCAGTCTATTTCAACTCTCTATGATATCTGGAAAAGACACCTCCTTTATAAGGACACTTGGTATAATTAAACTAATACCTCAGAGTGAGGGACATACATAATGTGAGATACTTTTGAAGCCTTCAAGTGTGTCCGTAGTGCAGAGGTCTCGTATTATACTGGTGCAAGTGGTGGTATCTGATATATTATATATACTGTGCTGTACTGCAGGAGAGTACGTAATGCTGTACCAGGCCCAGAGAGAGGCTCTGAGGGCAAAGTTCAAAGAAAAAGACAATTTCATTCAGCAGCTTGTCTCAGAGAAGGAGGCAGTGCAGGTAGTGAGGGTGGCTCCTGTGTTTATTAGTCAATTATTGTGCCACTCATTTCTCTCCAGGCTCAGTTGTCAGAGGTACAGACACTCATGAAACAGCTGGTGACTGGCAGAACTCGTGAGAACAGACCAACCACCTCACATGAAGCTCCTTCTCCTCCACCCCCTCCCTCATCTCCCTCATCACTCCCCCTCCATCTCCGCCAATTCACACGTGCTCATCACATCACACCCTCTCCTCCTCCTCCTCCTCCCCCTCACACCTCAACTGAGACAGTGGACCGTATATTCCAGCTTCTGTCAGTGATTGGTGAGGGTGTGGAGAGGGGGAAGAGTGAGGTGGTGCCTTGTGCCTGCTGTACCGGTGATGTCATCTCTGTATAAACCTTCATTAATGAAAACTGTCACATGTTCTCCATCATTAATAAACCTTCATCTTCAATTTGTAAAAATGACTTTAACAAGTGAAGCAAACGTCGATCTTTTGTTCTTGCATGCATATTGTCGTGGCACAGAGTTGGTTGTTACGTAATAACTGCAATAATTATGCAAATAATATAATATACAATTATGATAAAAAACTAGCGTCAAGCAAGAGTATTAATACAATAATATATATATAACTGTTTTCTAAAAGTCTCCATAAAAGGAGGTGGGTGTGGTCTAGTGAGGTCTCTGTGGGACAGAGGGGCGTGGTGGGGGTGGGGCAGGGCGTGTCCCTCCAGGTCCTGGGTTTGCTGAAGGACGTCTGTAGTGACAGAGTAAAGAACACAATATAGCAATACTGTAGTGTATGTTGAATGTTATACCGTGGGACATGAGGCCTGTCGTTGTTAATAGCAGGAGGTACGGGAGATCGACCGGAGTTGGGCGTGTCGGGCGGGAGGGGCGGGGGGATTGGGGCGACTCCTGGGTGGCGGTGGTGGCTGTCTGACTGGTCGTCATACTGCACAGGAGGTGGCAGGGGCGTGTGCACTGCAAGTGGGGGGATAAATGAAACGGAAATGGACATCAAAATAAGAGTTGGCTAAGTTCAGGTGAAGTGTGGAGACAGAGAGGAGGAAAGAGGGAAGAATTATGCACATTTCTTATGCCAGAATTCTACCAAAAGTAGAGTTGGCTACGTTCAAGTGAAGTAAGATGTTTTCAGGGCTAAAGGTTGTATTCTTGGCAAAAGTGCACTAAAGTGAAAGTGAGGTCTGTTTGTCAGTCATGTGCGTTTTGTCTGCAAGGCTGTAAGATGGAGCCATACAAGTCTTTGAGGTGACATCTCGTATGAGAGATAGGGCCTCATTGCAGGTGTGGTACATATGGATCATGTCCTCTCTCCTGAGAGTGGCCTCCTGACTCTCCTCCATCATCTCTGACTGGTCCCCCGCTGCGTAGATCATGGCCAGCAGGTCCTTTGAGATGTACTCCTTCAACTGGGGCAGAGAGACGTGGTGCATGTTAATCATGCAGTCTGCAATATGCAAATACAAGGGGATATTGCCCAATAGAGTTGTGCCTATGAATAAATCTGATCTGCGAAATTATTCACCAAAGAATTGTAGGAATGCAATCATGTACATCGACACATATTAGTGGGTGTGGTCAGTGGGTGTGGTTTTTCAGCTGACCTTGTTGACCATCATGAACATGATGCTCTTGGGGACGGAGTCCCTGATGTTCTTGCTGACGATGGAGAAGTAGGAGTCCACCAGGTTTCTGATGGTCTCAACCTGCCTCTCTAATTGGGGATCAATGGAATCCTGTTCTCCACTCTGAGAGGGAGGGAGAAGTATGTGTGGCATTAATTGCTTCATGAAATTCCCAAACAGGAGACTTTTGGACACCAACATGCCACTTTGACAGTATTTCATTTGTTTAAGTGCTGAGATATTTTTTCTCACTGCACGAAAAAGACTTTCTCTTTATTTACGCTCTGTCACAAGATGAACTAGTGCTCAGGAGTGACAGTGAAAGTTGAGCTAACATGGAATCCATAACCATCAGTTAGTTTTAGTTAGAAAATGTGTGCAATGAGAAATTGAGTGGAAAAGGAGTGAGGTGAAGAGAGGTGAAGGAGATCTTACGTCAATTCTGGAGCTGCTGTCTGATTGAGGATAGACACCAGCTCTGAGGAGAGAGGCCTTCCAGTTCTCCACCTCCTCCTCACTCTGAGCTACCATCTCCAGCTGGTCCTTGTCCTTGTACACGTTCCTGCAGGTCACATGACAGTCATATGATGTAGTTAACTTGGTCACATGACAGTCATGTGACTCAGCTGGTTGTTCACTCACTTGCCAGTGGTATAGAAGAGAGCAAACACATGTTTCTTGCCGATAGAGAAGCGGCCGGCCTCGATATCCCTCACCCTCATGTCCTCCAGTCTCAGACTGTACTTTTGCTCCTTCTCCTGAGGGTTCAGGTATGGACACATGAGGAATGGAGGAATGCAAACACGAGGAAATGGGAATGGAAACGTAAGGTATTGGCGAATGGTAGAGAATGAGGTATTGGGAAATAAAATGGAGTATGGGGAATGGAAAACTGGGGTATGGAGTAAGGGGCACGGACACATGGGAATGAGACCCACCTCATTGTCCTTGTACCAGGTGAGGCTGTCAGAGCTGAGGACAAACCAGTATTCTCTGGTGGAGCCCTTGATGAGGGAGACGGGGATGCTGAGCCAGCCCTTGCGGATGAGCTGGTGGCTGGCAGTCCGGGTGCCTCCTTGTTTGGTCTTGGAGGCTCTGTCGAAGCCAATGAAGTCAGGGTGGTTGGTGTTCATGTAGGAGAGCTCTATCTCCACCATCAGCTTCAGCTGTGGACCACAGCACATACAGACAGAGAGGTAAGGTGGAATACAGACAGCCAGAGAGGTAAGGTGGAATACAGAGAGAGAGAGAGAGAGAGAGAGAGAGTGATGGAGGAGGCATGGACTCACATGTTGCTTGCAAGCCTGTTCTTGTTCCCGGAGCTGCGTGGACAGGACTCTCTCAGTCTCATCTCTCAGCCGTGGGTACTTGGCCATCTACAGACAGACAGAGAGACACTAATACAGAGGTGATACATGGAGTGGGTATGTTGCATTATCCCCATTATTAACATTGTAGACTGATCCTCATTCAATGCCTAGAAATTAAAAAGGGCAAAGTTGACCCTGACAACACTCTTTTCGTTGACAGGTGGGATCTTATGTACATTCTGCCGTGGTGGAGCGAGACACATTGAGCTACTTACCCCCTCTGAACATGTCTGTACGACGGCTCCCAGCTCCGTGGACACCATGTCGACACACTTGAGGGACGGCTGCAGAAGCTTCTTGATCTGTCGCTTCACTATCTCCTCAAACGCCAGGTCAGGAGTGAACAGACCAACTCTGCCAGCGGGAGAGGGAGAGAGGTGTACGTGTATTAGCAGCTCTTTAGTGACAAGTATTATACTCTAGTCTAATATTGGACAAAGGCGCAGCTTTACTTTAGACACTTTGACTAAAATGTTTGCTGAATGTATGAATGACAATAGACTCCAGTACTGGTATCAACATGAGGGAGGTGTGGTGAGCGTTGTACCTGACTCCCAGCTGGTTCTTTATCTCGTAGCTAATCTCCCGCCTCATCTGCTTCTCATCCGTCTCCAACTGCCAACATAGAAAAAAAACCCACTCAATCAATACACTGTCCAATGTACAGTGTACATTCAGTGGATATCAACATCACAGCAGTTTGCTAGTCACCATTCCACACCTGATGCGGTGAACAACCATGGCACCAACAGTTACTAGCCTGTCTGTGAACCTCTAAGGTCAACCATTGTTCCTGGTGTGTCTCTTCAACCATCCACTCACCACGACACACAACATGTACCGTACGACACTCTAATTGAAGCCCACCCACCTTGACCAGCTCAAAAGGGAACCTCTCGTGGAATATTCTGCTGATCTTGGCTCCTCCGCTGAGCTCCTGGGAGGCGGCTCCATCTGAAGTCCCTCCTCCCTCTATCCTCCGCTCAAACTCCAGACTGTACGTCTGGACCAACCTGTGGGTAACAATAATATAACAAGACAAGAAAGTGTTATTCTGTATTACATGTATTATGAACATTGAAAGCACAGTCAGTACGGAAGACAATGAATTACGTACTAAAAATACGTCGTACCAACCCTCAGTGCATGTGTATGTATATGTATAAAGGAAGAGAGAAGAGAGGGGGAAGACTGACGTGAGCATGGCCTTGGTCTTCATGGCGGGGTCTCCTGGTTTGAACTTCTTGTACTCCTCCACCTCCTTCTCCATGGACAGGACCTCCGCCTGCAGCTTGGTCCGCAGTGACGGCAGAGTGTCCCTGATGTGGTTGGTCAGCATCTGCACACCACCAGTGAAAGAGAGGGAGGGAGGGAGGGAGGGAGGGAGGGAGGGAGGGAGGGAGGGAGGGAAGGGACGGACTGAAAACTTATCAAAATAGGAAAATAACTGAATTATCCCCCAAAACCAATACTATCCTCCCAAAGAACTGTTTTACAAAAAGTCACATGAAAGAAACTATAGAGTGGGCACCAACACACACCAGTCCCTAGTAATAACAACAATCTTTGGAATTTCCTCTTTAACTCTAAAACTTCAGTGTGGGGACTTTCTACAGCTACAGCCGTGGTAAGTCTTGCCAATCGCTTGCCGTTTGAGCTATCCATGAAAACTATCTTCACGAACAATGCAGATTGCTACGAACTAAACAAGAATGTTTCTCCATCCTTAGTCTCCCTGCTATTATGCAGGTTTGCGAATTCAATGGTTGTGAGGCGTCCATTGCTCTGCGAATTGCTACCAATACATGAGCGTTTTCACACTAAATAGTTTTCAGCAATGTGTACAAACATACATTGTACCTGGTTGAGTGCCTTCTGGAGGTAAGGAGTGCCCAGTTTATCAGCCATGTGGCGGTAGGAAGAGTGAGAGAGAAAGAACTTCCTCTCGCCAGCCAGTGCGGCTCTGATGTCCTTCCTTCCGTCGATGTCCTTCTGGCTCCGGTTGACCACACCCACATACCCCCTGCGCAGCGGGAACACTTTGTTTTCGAGAATGTCTCGTGCGTCTGTTCCCTCGTCCATCAGATCCAGTTTTGTCAGGACACCTATGGTACGAACCCCTGCAGAAAGAGGGAATGAGAGGGAAAGGAGAGCTCATGCGGTGGAGAACCTTCTCAAGTACACCCCTGAAATGAGGACACCTCTCTAGAGTATAATTATACTTTATCTTCCCATAGAACAGTTCCTGCAATTTAACCCCTAAAATTAAGACACCTTGCTAATATGGACAACCTCTTCTGTCTGCACTGGTGTCTGGATTAGAATGGTTCCAGTGTGATAAGTAATTACCCACTAACCGGTAGTGTCCACCTCTTTGGCTAGTTTGAGAGCCTCAGAGGTCGCGAGGTCAATGTTGGCGGGGGTGACGGCCAGAACCAGGCAGTTGTCTCGCGTGATGAATTGCATGAGCATGTCTCTGATCTGGAACTCAATATCGGGAGGTTGGTCACCCACTGGGACCTTGGTGAGACCAGGGAGATCCACCACCGTCAGATTCAGGACTGCACACATCAACCAGGAGGGAGGAAGAGAGGGAGAGAGAAGGCAGGGACATGAGAAAAAAGAGAGAGAGAGAGAGTAGATTGTGTACCAATATGGTCTAAGCAACATTTCATAATAGCAGCAATGTGTATACAGTGCTTCCAGAAACCTCAGTGCACTACACAAACCTGGTCATACCACTATCATATTATTGCAACACCCTCTC